>PVJL010001495.1:129614-259864 GCA_004026885.1 Lyroderma lyra | reverse complement strand
ATAACCCTAACCATAACCATAGTATGGGGGCTCAGACAAGCCAACTCAAGGTGTGCCTCAGTAGGATGCAGATTACTTTTAGCTAAAGGCAACTTTAGTCATGGACTCAAGAGAAACTTTACCCCTTTAACAGCTTCTCCTCTTAACTACCTAGAAGAACTTAAAATTAGAGGCCTTGCTCATAATAAGAGATTATCAGCAATAATCTCTTTTTGATCCACCTATATGGCAGAGCAAACTTGTATTTACTAAACATCTGCTCTTTTTATAATCCTCCAATGATGCTTTGAAGCCCCAACTTACATTACCTCATCTCTAGCTGAGGATGTCTTATACAGCTCAATTGCCCTTTCTATCTCTGAACCTCTTGTACATGTAAGATCTTTGACTCTCTCATGTATGCAGGGTTTCCATACATATGCATGGAATTAGTTTTTTCTCTTGCTAATCTGTCTCATGTATATTTGATTATTAGACCAACCAGAAGAACCTCGAAAGTAAATGAAAATTTGTTTCTTCCCCCCAATATCTTGGTTTCAACCTCATGTGGTAACATCCCCTAATGCTAGAATCTGGCTACACCTCTGTGAACATCAAGGATCACATACTACTTACATGCAGAATTCAGCTACCAGTCATGTTTGGTCCAGAGTGCATATGAACTCAAATATCACAGAGTCTGCTATTACCTATATATCTTACATGGTTTCATTTATTTATATTATCTCTAATTTGATTTGAAATATTAAAATCTTTACTATATAGAATCTTTTAAAAATTTAGTTAAAAACTTTTAGTGAAACAACATTTTCTCCTAAAATAAAAATGACTAACATTCAAGAGCTTCAGGTTTATATGCCTTTCCTTTTCCAAAATGGAGAGTTAGTTTTAGACTTATAAAAGTAATTTTGGACCTTTAGTTTAAGGTAGTAGACTGAGCACATGCATAATTTACAAACTCTATGAAAATCTTAGTGAAATAGAACTGAAAAATAACCAAGAAATAAATCAAAAGAGCACTGAAAACAGCAAAGGGAAGGAGATTAGCATACTAGAGATTTTGAAAACTTTTAGAAAAGATGCATAAATTTTATTAAGAAATAAACTGGACATGAAGATCTGAAATTTACAAAATGTATTATAGATGGCTGCAAAACATCTATTAGATATCCTTCCTGTAAATATTAGATATTCACAAAAAACAGTGAGCAAACTAGAGATACAGGGATGTTAACAGAATAATCTGTTTAGGAATACCCTGAGGATGCCAGGATGCCAGTTAGTTCCTGTCATCTCTCCAACATCCCAAAACAGCAGTCAACAACTCTCTAAAGTATCTCTATATCTCTAAAGAGACTTGTGAAAAATGGTTCTTTTATTCAAGAGCCCCCAAACACCACAAAAAATAATTCCTGTAACACTGACTAGCACAGTCTTTTAACTAGCATTTATAATTGTATATTCACATTGTTTAAAATTATTTCATAGTGAATACAATTCTTCCAAGATCATTGTATATTCTTATGTATGCTCTTTGAGATTAAATTTACAATTACTTTAACAAGTTCATAAAACCCTATTGAAATTGGAAATCAATTCTGTCTAGATTAATTTGGAAAGGATTGATGCATTTTCAAATGGAGGTTTTAGAAGTATGACTCATATATTGATTTGTAAGAATTCCAGGCCATAAAATTAGTGTGTTGATGATGGTGGAGAATGAAAGACCATTGGTAACTACACATGCTATTATACCAGTTGTTTGAGTGGGGAACAGAACAGAGCCATATAAATAGGGAAAAATAACACAAGAGTAGAGCAGAACTCCAACAGCTGAATGCCTGCTAAAAAATTAGAATTAAGAAAACTGCATCTGATAACTCTAGAAACTTAACATATTAATAGCAAAAAGTATATAAGAAGACTTATTTTTACACGTTATTATAATCTGTTAGTGACAACAGTAAGGTTCTACCATTGTTGGAAAAGCTACATCAAGTCATTTACAAAAAAAACAAAAAAAAAATAGGGAGAGTAATGTTAGACAATAATATTCATGAAAATCAATGACCATAAACCACATAAAACTGAAATAGCACAAATGTACACTGTCAGAAAAATGGCTAAATAAATCTTAGTATATTCATAAAATAGAATATTAATAAGCTATAAAAATAAATGATAACAACTAAAAAATATGTTTAAAACAGAAACCTGATATTAAGGAACTGAAGAAATTCTCATTTTTATACAGCTCAAATGAAAACCCCCATAACATTATATTGATTAAGCGTTCATTTATTTAATAAAGCTATTTTTAAATATCAAAAAAATAATGAACAGAAATCAGGTAATTATTAATACTAAAGGGATGATAGTGTTAAGAAGCAGAATGGCATAGGGGACGTACACATAGGTAGCCATAAATCATTAGTAATATTATAATTCTTAGGTTACACAGTGGATTCACTGATGTTATTCATCTTATTCTTTATAATTTACATATAAATTACATATATATTTTTATGCATCCAATATCATACTAAACTTTCACTTCTGGCCAGATGCAATAATGACTGAATTCACCCTCTTATCTCAACTAAATTACTAAGATATAATTAAAATACAGAATCAATGGTTTTCAGATTTGGTTTTAAACCAAATGGTTTTAAACATCAGGCAACAATAAAATCTAATTTCTAAGATATAGAAAACAAATGAAATCATTCTTATCATTGTTTCAGCTTAAAGCATTAAGGAAGTTTTCAGTCTGTGGTACAATAGGCGTTACACAGTTCACCTCCAACGAGACGATGGTGCTTAGAGTTTTCAGGGCAGAACACTGGAGAAGTTAAAGCTACACCGAGTGAGATGGACATGCGCAGAGAGCCCACCCCAAAACTCAGCAGGGTCATAATCAGCACATGCCCGTGAGGAAATTAACCGTGGCCGGGCAGAGTGCCACCCGAAGGCACGGGAACAGTTGTATTTGGAAACTACACTTGTTCTGTTACCAAAAGCCAAGCCGCAACACTTCGTAAATCATGAAGAATTGGACATACTGTTCAGAATGGTCTTACCTCGGTAGAGGGGAAAAATTATCTCTAGACTAATTTCTGCTCTGGTCCTGCGTAACAAACCCTAAAAGTAAAATCTGAGGATAGCAGTTTCCAAATGGCATAGCTGTTTCCCAAAACAGAGCTCAAAAATATTTAGGAAATACAAAACTATCAAGCACCTAACAAGGTAAAATGCACAATGTCTGGCACCCAATAAAAAATATTATAAAATATGCAAAGAACCTTCAAAAGACTACCCATAATGAGCAGAAAGATCAAAAGCAACACAAAACAGAGATGTTAAAATGATCACACAAGGATGTCTTCTTTCACCACTGTTTTCAACATTCTACTGGAAGTTCCTGCTAATTCAGTAACACAAGACAAAAAAATAAAAGAAAGACAGATTGGGGAGAAAAAATTAAAACTGTCCTTTTTTACAAATGATGTGGTCATCTATTGTAGAAAATCAGAAAGAACTACCAAAATTACTCCCGTAATGAATCAGCAATTACAGCAAGGTTTTAGTATAATATATAAAAATCAAGTGCTTTTCTATATACTAACAATGAACAACAACTGGAATTTGAAATCAAAACCACAATACCATTTATATTAACATCCCACAAATACTTAGGTATAACTCTAACATCCCTGTTGTGATGTTATATTATGGGTTTGCAACACATTACCATTGGAGAAATTGGGTAAAGTGTACAGGGGATATTTCTGTCTTATTTTTTAAAACTGCTTATATATCTATAGTGATCACAAAATGTAAATTTTAATTTAAAATTAAAGAGAAAAAGTTTAGAATCTACATTTTTCATACTAGGGAAAGTTTATTTGTCAGGTGTGAAAAAACAAGAAGAGAGCTGTAAAAAATACTATTTAAAGAACACTTGAAGATATATTATCAAACAAAAAAGTAAAGCAAAATTAAACTCTGAAGGATGAGATATTTAGAGTTTTTTTAAGTGATAGTACTGAAACCAGTGAAACAAAGACATAGGTCTAAAGAAATACTGCACGTCTGGCTACAGAATTGATATGTAAATATAATAAGTTACCTTTACAAGGAAGGAATATAAATGAAAATAACTAATTGCATTTATTTAATTTCATTTAAATAAATGAAAACACTTGAATAACAGTAACCTATACTTAAACACCAAACATTCTTGAAGAAACAAAATACTAAAGAAGGAGCATTTAATGCCTTCTGTTCCACACTTAATTCTAAAAATAAGAGAAATGTGTTCTACAAATTGTGATACTAAGATAACTTTTGAATTGAGGGCAACCTTTTTTTCATTACTTGCTCAAAATTTCTCTATTATTCACTACAGATTTTTCTCCAATTGAAAGCAAGATCAGATAAAAATCAAAATTAACTATTAAAATTTACATAAAGATATGTGTAACTGTGTTTATTTCATTAAGTACCTGCTAAAAGTTAAAATGAATGTTTCTAATATTTAACTTCTGAATCCAATTATTAACCACAAGCTCATCTAAGTGGTTAAGCTCAAAGCTTCATCATCAATAAACAGTATTTTTTTACGGTTTGGTACTATGCACTATTGTTTAGTTCTATTGTTTGTTTACTATTTAGCATTAGGTGCTATATAAAAGTGATGCATATATTAGGTGGCATACTGCCATAATAAACACATAAAAACAGACTCAGTAATTTTTTCATCTCAATGTTCATTTTAATTAAAATGACTAAAAATATTCTGTAATCCTATATAAAACTATTATGTGACTTTGGCACTTACTATATTACACGTTCATAATGAATACCACAATAAAAATGCTTAGATCTTAGGCTCTACACATATGAATGCCTCATCCAAAGCAGAACTGTAGAAATTGTCTTTATTCAGAGAGAGGATGAGAGAGAAAAAGAGGGAGCAAAAAATTCAGTCCAAATGTATTGTATTTGGAAACTAAAGCTACATTAAAAAGTTGCTCTGAGATAAAGCCTAAAATCCACAATACTATCACCAGTATTATCTACCTAATTGTGTCAACTATTCATCAAGTTTTAGTTAAGGTCCCTTAGTTTACACAAAACCTTTCTTTGAATTCTTACTATTCACAGTCAGAATAATCTGTTCATACAGCTAGGTTTCCATTATTAATTCTTAGACCTAAAAGTAAGCCTATGAATTGACCTAAACAAAATCTTGATCTTATCTGTGTTCTACTATTTTAAAAGCTGCTCTTCGAGATAACGTAGTACATCTCACAGTGTTTCCTTGGCAACTTCTACAGTGCCCCTGAGCTACAGCTCGTAAATCCATCACACGGTGTATTTTTTTTTTTTTTTTAGTGTAACGTGTCTAAAGCTTAAGCTTTAGTATATACAAAATTCAGCACATTTTCAGGTTTCCTATGGGTACTTATAATAGCATCTCTTAGTAGCTGTTAATAGAAGTGAGACAAGCTCCAAAAAGACAATGAATAACATGATTTCATAAGAATAACTAAATTGTGGTTCTTCTGGATTTATTAATAACATCTAAATCCTCTTACAAAGATCCGCTATGTTGGATCCACATTTAAATGGTGTTTCTGTGCTTGATCTAAATGAAGAATTACTGTCATCTGAGCTTGAAATGCATCTCCCATAGATAGCCCAAGGATATTACTTTCTGAGTTCCTTAATCCCAAACCTCATGAACAGTTCTGTATTTAAACTGAGTCCAAATGCTTTTAAACTTTAATGTGTACAATTATGTAACAACGATTTTGCACCATTTTAAAATTCAATTTCTATTCATTGCATTTTTATAAGGAAAATGCAAGAAATTTTCCACCATATTATTATTTTACCATTTTAGTTATATTAACCAATCACTTGTTTTCTCCATAAAATATAAGAACAAATGTTTTATCACATTAGATACTCAGTAGAAGTAACCACGATAGCCATAATGTTATATGTTCACTGCATCTATTTCTAATGGTAAGCCTATTTATTCTGTGTACACAAAAATCATTCTCAGTTCTTTATAGAAGATGCAGGGAGATGACATGGAAAGAACAGGGACTAAATAGGCTGAAAAAGGTTGGATCAAATCCCAATGCCAGGTTTAACCAACATTTCTTTTTGGTAAACTACTTACTCTCTCTTTGCCTACTGCCTGGGCTGTGTAACTGAATAAAATCCAACTACCTAAAAAGGCTACAAAAGGGTTGTTTTGTTTTTTAATTTAACCTTTTTCTACAGGTAATGTCCAAAGAACAAGCATTGTCTAGAATAATCCATTTTAGAAAGGTGCATCAGTCTAACTTGATGAAAGTTATATCCTCTGCATAGGGATGGAACCCTAGGCAGCAATTATGGAGGTTGTATCTCCCACCAAAACTGTGCTATGAAAGCAGATGTGGGAAGAGTGCGGGAGGCCTGGCTGCATTTGCATGAGTGGCTCCAAGAGTGCTGATGGTGAGGCATCTTGATTTCAGAGGCACAACAGGCAAAGGACAGAAGACTGTTTTAAGAATTAAATGAGACTATAATTTTCATTAGTAGAGCTATCTACAATATACAAGAGACATTTGGAATAAATATTAGTTATCCTTTGTTTTACCCTTTTAATTTTCAAGTAAGACCTTCTGAAAAGCTAATAATTGCAAATGTGAATATTTTCTAAGTGATGCCTCTGTTATACACAAAAACAGACAGAAATATGGATACTAAGTAGGTAATCAGATAGCTAATAGTAGTTGTATATACAGTGCCAAGCTCTGTACAGGTAACTTTACATTAATGCTCAAAACAGCTTTATAAGGTGGATATTATTATTATTACTGTACTTTGCAAATGAATAAACTGATATTTTTGTAGAAAAAATTATGTGGCTAAGACTGAACTGTCCAACTCCAGAGCCCACTTACTGGCAATGTCAGTGATATAATCAACCACAAGAGTTATGCCAAATACATGGTCTAATACATGTTTAATAAGAATTAGACACACTAATACTTTAACATGTAAACTTAAATTTATTTTAGAATCCTCTAGCTTATTATATAACTATCTTAAGGTACAGGTAATAATTTTAATGAAAGCTACAAAAACTTGAATTCAAATCACATTTGTTCTCACAGATTTTTAATTAGAATCTCTACATTTTTGTGAGGAACTATCCTGATACATGATCATAGACTACAAATATGAAAAAGAATTTTCCACTTCAAACAACAGAAGAAATCTCCTATAATTATAAAATGTTTATATAAATCCCGCTCACAAATATAAACACTGCCTTTTTGAAAAGCAGCTCACAGGACTCTCGGAAAGATTAGGGATCTATTGGGAAAGACAGCCTGTCTTAGAAGTCAACCCCAAACTATCTAACTCTGTAGGAGATAAATAGAGATTTGCCTGGAGAGGGAAGAAAAATATTTCCATGAATCACCTCTCTCACAGCACTTCTGAAGCTTTTAATTTTCAGCATTGCTGGGCTCCAGGTATGTGTAGTTGATTAACAATCAACAGAAATTGGACCAACTCCATGCGGAGTCCTCAATGTGAGTGTGCAACAGTAGTTTCAATGACTTCTTTCTTCTTCTCACCACACAGATACTGCAAATGCATTCCAGACAAACTAAGACGTGAATCTATGTCTGAGTCTTTTGTCTAATTATGCTTTTTCTTCCTCATCCACTGTCATCTCCTAAACCTCGTAAGTAAACTGATCAAATCTTTGGGAAATGACTCAGCAATGATAACTCATATAAACCAGTGCCAAGAAAGTTCTGTGTCTTTCCATCTTCTCCTTTGTTTCTTGTTCATTTTTATCCATCATTCTAGCTAATCTTGTATCCCTTATCCTGTCCTTTGTCTCCTTGAGGTTTTTGACTTTCACAGCACTTAACATACTGAGTGCTCAGATGTTTCAGGACTCATGCTTATGGAGTCACCCAAGAAATGTGGTGCCCTTGTTGTGTTCCTAGATAGCTTAAAATGTACAGTATCCAGCAGAAGTAATGCCCTTCTTTAAGTCGTTAAAATATTGTTATGTTACAGAATTACATGCTCATGATTTTGTAATAAAAGATTTGGTATAGATTACCAGGTCATTAAAAAGAGTATTACTTCTGTCAAACCCTGTATTTACTTTCTCTCTCTGTTATCTTAATTTAACAATATGTTTTTTGTAAATGTGTAACATATTTATATATAACTGGGTAAATATACTTAACTAATTCATCAGCAACCAAAAATAGTAGTAAGAAGGATTATTTTCTGGAGTATCACTCTCACCTTAGCTCAGAAACTTAGATAAGAAGTCTGCTGGGTAATGCAATACCGAACATGCTATTAAACTTGTGCAGTGTGATCTTCCCTCTTTTTCAACATCTGCAGCCATGAAGGTCGAACTGCACAGTTTCAGCAGGTATAAGATCTACCCCAGATAGGGCAGATGCTATGCCAGGACAGCAGGGAAGGTATTCCGATTTCTTAATGCAAAATGCGAGTCAGCATTCCTTCCCAAGAGGAATCCTTGACTGATAAACTGGACTGTCCTCTGTAGAAGAAAGCACAGAAAGGGATAGTTGGGAGAAATTCAAAAGAAAAGAACCCACCATGCTGTCAAATTCCAGAGGGCCATCACTGGTGAGTCTCTTGCTGATATAATGGCCAAGAGGAATCAGAAAACTGAAGTTAGGAAGGCTCAATGAGAATAGGTTATCAGAGCTGCCAAAGAAGCAAAAAAGGCTAAGCAAGCACCTGAGAAGACAGCAATGGCTGCTGCTAAGGCTCCCACAAAGGCAGCTCCTAAGCAAAAGATTGTGAAGCCTGAGAAGCTTTCTGCTCCCCGAGTTGAAGAGAAATGCTAAGCTGGTACATGAAAATTTTAAATAAAGATCTGACAATGACTAAAAAAAAGAAGAAAGAAAAAGAAAAAAATTAATGCATTGTGAAAGATGTTATTCAGAAAACAGTGTCAACACCAAATGAGAAAATTAGCTACTAGAAGTACAGAGCCCAAAGTGTTATGTAATAAGCATTTCCCAGTATGAATTATAAGCTCTGGTGGGGGTGGGGGGGTGGGGGGGAGAGATGTAAATAAAATGAGTATCTGTTTCTTGACTTCTGAATCTCACACTAAATGCAGGGATCAAATATCCTCAGTCCCAGCCTATCATTGTAAACCAGGGACCTGCTTCTGTGCCCTGCTGTCCCTTGTATTTCTGCTTCCTAGTAGGTAAAAGTAGTTGCATCAGTGATTTTGGGAGTATTGTCACCACTTTCATGGCTTCTCTGTAAGTTTAGTCAACTTTTGTGTGTTTCCACCTTTTTATCTCCTCAGGCTGGTTTTGGACACTTCATAGAAACAAATGTTGTCCCCATTTCTCCTAAGCAGGCAGCTCCATGTTTAGCAACTGGTATATCCAGCTCTTGCAACAAATGTCACCTCTTACACTAAATTACCAGAACCATGAAAGAGGATGGGAAGTTAACCAGAAGAGGCCTTCTCTGAATGTATCACCTCTCCTTTGGAGCTTACTGTATTGCCATGCCATGATCCTGCTCAAGTCACTGTCTTTCTCCTCCCAAAGCACTGCCTCACTTTAGCCCTGAGGTAGGTACAATGTAACCAAAATCATGACTCCTTTTAAATCCCTTTACACAACTAGAGTTCATGTTCGAGTGTTCTGAACTGGCTTATATAGCTGGAAGAAAAATGGTCTTCTTCCCAGAGCTCAAACAATTTTACTTTTGCATCCCAACATATAAATTCTTAGGTAAATGCATGTTAACACCAGGTATAGTGAGCAACACACTAAATTGAATATACATTGGCAGTGAATATCTTTAAAACACTGTATTATTCATCACTAAGATTTTGCTAAATGTCACTTATATACTTTCACATGCCTAACCATTCTTTCTGACATTAATTTCCCAAGGAAGTAATTTGGAGTTAATTGCATGGCAAATGAATTTTGGTGTTACATACTTAAGAAACCTCAAACCATTTTCTTCCTGGGATCAATAGATATTTGACATATAATAGCTACATTTTGTAATCTAATTAAAGGATTGTTTGACATTTACATCTTTGACATATTGAGTCAAGACTTTTTGACAGAGAGCACTGATGTTGAATGTTTATTTTGTCAGAAATCTTACTTATTACACTGAGGACTGGTTTCATAATGAAGTACCTCATGTATAAGATTAGCAATCATTTGTATCAAGAAGAGTACTGACTAATTTTGACATTGCTTGATGCTATCCATATGGTAGAGACTGATTATCTCATAAAAAAGATCAGGAGAACCAGTAATTCCCATTAAATCTCAGGATTGAAAATTTTTCTGATGAAAAAAATTATCAAAAATATTGCCTATTATGATTACAATTTAAATCACTTTCAATTCTTTAAGTTAGTTCTTGATTTTTTATAACCAAATTCTATCTCCTACTTCTCATTTAAACATAATCTATCTAGTGCAATTTATCTTTTTCACTTGGAATAATAATGATATTATTCCCACGCTACTCATAATGCAAGTGTCTTTTACTTATATATTTTATAGAGTACAAATGTTCATAGTATACTTACCACTTGTGGCATAGACTATGTCGATTTAGTTTTATCAACAATGAAATCAGAGTTCAAATAGCTTGTCTTAAAAGCTACCTGTCACATAGCTATTAAGTGTTAGAATTGGACTAGGAATAACATCTTCTGTTTTCAATGCACACATTCTTAACATTATATCCCATCTTATTGTGTCCTTAAGGAAAGCTGAACATCAATATGAGGGTGGAAGACCAGAAGGAAATGTGCTCATCTAGGGTACTGACACTTCTGCATGCACCATTTCTTATGTATTCTTCGCGAATAATTTTGGAGGGTTCTGAACTAAATCTTATGACCATTCTCAGAGATGTGAGAGAGATGAACATGACTTTACAAATATCAAGGTTCTGGATGTCAGGAATATTTCTTTCACTTGCTATCCATGTAATCCAATTTATCATGAAATCATTCATAACCATTATTGAATGCGATGAATATTCTCATATCTACTATCCATTCACTCATTTTTTTCATTCAACAAGTATTATTGATGGAGAACCCACCAGGTGCCAGGTATTTCCCCAAGAATTGAAGTGCAGCAATGATAAAAATACAGCTTTATAGTAATTCACTTTGAATTTTCTCAATCTCTCAGGTGACTATCATGATTTTGATGAGAAAACTAAAACTTAAAGATGTTACTCACTGAAGACCTCATATAATTTCTATGTGTGTGAGACAGAATTCAAATCCAAAAAAGTCACCTAAAATGGTGCTCCCCCTTTCTTTCTTTTATTTCTCTCACATCTGTGGCTTCATCTTCATTCCATCGACACCAACCATGTTGGGTGCTCACCACTGCACGACTCAATTGCTATATCATTTTCCGATCTGACTGGTAAGCCTCTGGTTTCCTTTTGTTCAAATTAATTCTACACACCAATTTACACAACAGGTTAGTGTTCTTAAAACAGCAGTTTCATCATTTCAATGCATTTTTAAAAAATCTCAATGCTCACTATTCTTTTTTACAGCAAGTCTAAATTACTTAGTCAATACCTTTTAGTTATACCACACCAATCTGAACATTTCTCTCACTATTTCTCCTCGCAAGGCATGCTGCTACCCCTCCCCCGTCATTCAACCACTCCGTACCCACCCTTGCTGCCAGTTTATGTTAGGTTGTTTCTCCGGCCTTCAGTGTCCTTCCCCTCCATTTCAGTTACTCATGTTTTATTTCAAAGTTCAGCTGAAGTCCCAGTTCATTTGCTTTGCTTTTATTCACCCTTTCTAGTCCATAGTCATCTCCTTTTTTCAAAATATTAATACATTTTATTAATCCATTTGACTTCATTCTGGCAAAAACTTACTCAACTGATTTCTGTATCTATTTCTTGTGTTAGTAACTGGAGTGTAACTCCAGAACAGAAACTGTGCCTCATCATTCTTTTTCAACTTCTCTCTGGTACTATCAACATACTTAATAAATACCATTAATTTTATTTATTAATATAGAAACTGTATTTACATACTATTAACTAATGCATTCCTCATTACACTCAAGAATTAAAGACTGACTATAATTTGGACAGAAGATTTTCTGTTTGCCTAGACAATGATATCTTGCCAGTATTATATTCTATTGAAAAAGAATACTATGACATCATCATTTTATGTACATCTTTAACTGTTGTTTATTCTATGAACTTACCAAATATTTCCATTAAATTACCATATTTTAATGTTTTAATTTGCATTACCTTTTATGTTGATTTTTCCTTCTACATTTGCATAATTACTAGTCTAGCATAGTTCTTCATCATTTTATTTCTGAATTACTTTATAATTCTCTTATGAAACAACAACCTACTTTAACAAAAGAGAAAATGAATAAAAGCAAAACAAAAACTTGCCAAAGTTCAAGTAATTAAGAGATAGGAAAGCATGGAACTTCAATAGCTTCCAGTCTATTTGTTAAAACCAGGCACATAAATAAATAGTTACCATACAGGTATGATAAAGTATGTATAGTAAAAGCACCAAAGCAAAACTGGGCAATGTGAAAAGATAAGTGAACCAGGAAAAATAAACTGAAGGGTAACAGATGGCTTCCTGAGGAAAGAAGTGCTCAGGCTGAGTTGAGAAAGATTACTAGGGTAACATTCGGAAGATAAGAAAGTGTAACCAGGGCATTCTGGGCAGAAAGAATAATGCAAATATTCTTCCAGTGTATTTATACTTCTTTCCATAGAATACTAAAGATTACACAGGTCATTACTGACCCATTCAGGGTCCTGGCAGGACCCAGCACACTCAAAAGGGTACTTGTTTATTACAAAGTTATGGGTAGGGTTAAGGGAAATTAAAAGGAAATAGTGCATACCAGTACTAGCAGCAGTGAGAGCTTGGGTATAAAGAAACAGTGGAAGGGAATAGTACCTGAATCTGGAGGAAATTGTCTCTGAAAGGCTCTGAAAGGAGACATGGCCTTTGGCAGAGACATGCTGCCAACCTGTCGCACTCAACAGGGAAGGAGCCAGGGTAATAAAAATCTTAGTCTTAATCTCTTCCCAACCTCTGACATCCTAATAAGGTTTCTTATGGCTATAGCCAAACGGAAGCCAGAAAGCAAACCTTGCTGCCGTCCATAGGTCTGCTTCATGTAGCACAGAGCAGAGAGGTAAAGTAAAGAGTAGGTATAGAGAGGCAAAGAGAAAATATCCAGCATAGTTCTTTAATTCCCCACAGTGCGCACACACACACACACACACACACACTCACGCACACGCACGCGCGCGCACACACACACACACACACACACACACACACTCACGCACACACACACACACACGACCACAAAATCAGGTTATATTGTTTAAAGTACTTTACAAAGCACTTAAGGATAGCAGCAATAAAAAATACCCTTCAAATCTCCTACACCTAGTTCCTAGAAATGTTGCTCCCACACCTGAAAAAGGTGGACCACCCTCAAGGGTTGCCTATGCACCTGCTTCCGTGCCTCAGGCAGGATTCTCCTCCTGCCTTGCTCCCCGCATGCTTTTCTATGACAGAGGTCACCATCTTTCCCCAGCACCCAGGATGCTTTCAAGCACATCCAGACTCCCCAGAGTCCAGACTAAATAAGGAAAACCAGTGCCTCTTTCACCATGATTGAGATTGGATTGTACACTTCATTTAACATATATTTCACCCTTTACCTATGACTTTAATGTATGACCACTGGAGAATAACAATATACACTTGAAATACCCCAATATCTGTACAAGGGATATAGTAGCAAAGGGGTGATTTTATCACATTTCACCCTTCTGAATTAATCAAGAAAGGACGGTTCTTTCCTCTGTCACATTTTTCAACATTTGTTATTCAGCTTTAATAACGGTGGATGTTCTCATCAACACTACAAACCTGCTATAGCCTCACAGAGCCAGAGAGCTGGGGGTGTTCCTCACAATAAGATTGAGAACATAACTCATATCCTTCCTGCAATTTATAAGTTTCACTTCCAGGCTCTTCCAAGCTGCATCATGAAAAAAATGTATCTCAAAAAAACAAGCAACAATTTGCAATCACACTATAATTAAAATCTATTTTGAAAAAGATACTTGTCTCAAGAGGAAACATAATATAAAGATGCAATTCTGCTTACAACACAAAAATATTATACATTGTTACTCAGGGTAATTTAACTACTTACAGTCATAACTTCTCACACATCTCAATTGATGCTTGTGATGGGGGTCCCCAAGACCACCTTCAGGTTTGATGACATGCCAGGATTCACAGAACTCAGAAGAGCTATTTTACTCAATGTTACAGTTTATTGCACAAAAAGATACAGATAAAAATCAGCAAAGGAAAAGGTACATAGGGTGGAGTCCAGGAGAAACCAGACACAGACTTCTAGCTGCCCTCTCTCAGTGGAGTTACATGGACAAATCTCCCTTTGCCCAGTACCATGTATGACAAGACATCCAAAGTGTTACCAACCAGGATAGCTCATCAAGTCTTGGATCCAGGTTTATGTTGGGGCTCAGACTGACAGAACTGTGGAAAGCCTGAAAAACTGACCTTAACTATGAAGTCTCCAGCATCCCCAGAGGTCAAAGTGATATAGCACAGTATGAACCCCAGGCAAACAACAACAACAACAACAAACCAGGCATTCACCAGAAATCACATTGTTAGCATAACTCTTTGGCCTAAGGTGCCAGGTATACAGACACTTTTATTGGAGTGAATATCCCAAGGGCTCTAAGGTCATCCCAGGTCCAGGAGCCAGTCAAGGACCAGCCTGAAGACCTTCATAATGTGCAGAGTTGGAACAGCCTAGGCCTCCTGAGGTAGCCCTGTAACTCTCAAGGCCAAGTTTTAGTCACAGCTCTAACTCAAAATACCTTCCACTTCCCTTTTCCCCAGTAATTATTGAAAGAAAAAAGCACCAACTTCATAGCCAAAAATAAATGTCCTGATCTAGGAAAATGGCAAGAGAGAGTGAATTTTTTCTCTCATGTTTTTCTACAGACCCCTGCCATTTCAACTTTTAGGACATGAACTCTGTCAGGTCTCAGTGTGGGTCCATTGGGTCAAGTACATTCCCTTACAGAAATCAAACAATAATATGACATCAAACCCACAGTGGGAGCTCTAGGGAGCTCAGAAGAGGAAGCAATTGATAAAATGAAAATAAAATTCAACACTATTAATATTAAAAACAGATTATCTCACACCAGTAGTAAGCCAATGTAAAGTCTTTATCTTCTCTTTTATAAGCATTCTTTTTGATAAATGTTATTTTCTCTCCTATATTTATTATATTTGACATGCTGGCTTCTATTGAAATGCATTTCTAAAATATTCATCTTTCAGATAAATCATCTTGGACAAAGTGGTTTTATAAAAAAGATACAGCGTATTCACAGGCTAGTCTTCTGAGTTGTGTTCTTACCAAATGAAAATGGTAAGATACAATATAATCAAAATAAATGAAAGAAACTTTAAAGAATTCCCATCTTTAACATCTTTTACTTGGTAGCAATGTAACAGAACATGCTGATACTTGTGTAATTTAAAGAACAGAATTAAAAGGCTACCTATAAGCCTTTGAGTTTAAGTGACTGTGTCTATAACAAGTTCTCATCCACTGCTAGAACTGGAAATTAGTCAATAAACGTATAAATTGAAGTGCATTACTTTGAAGCAAATAAACTTGCCTGATCACCTTGGTTGTGATATAAAAGGAGCATTCGCTGTGGCAGGATTAGATCAGTGAGAGGCAAGATGGTGCAGCATGAGGTAAAAATACTGATTTAAATTTTGCCTCAAGGTCTAGAGGGACTTGCTTTCATTTACTAGAAATAATCAAAACACAAGAAGGTTTAGTGCTGCACATAAACAGTTATCAATCAAGATCTCTACCTAATGCCAGTAGACCTTAGGGGAAAGTTAAGTGACTTGTATGCAACACAATGCTTACTGAACATCAGAAGAGAACCACAGCATGATGGCACAAATCATATTTCATTTTTATTGAACCATTTATTGTAAATGATAAAATAATAGCAAAGATTAAATGGGGAAAATGTCTGTTGTTTGAATTAAAGTATTTATCTTCTTTCAAGAATGCCTAAGACATACACAATTATTCTGACATTCTGAGCTCAAAAAAAAGAACAAGTGGCCAAGGGTTTTGTGTTAGATGTCTTGGCCTAAGTTATGAAGAAATGAATTTGACAATTTATTTTTAATGATGTATTGCTATCCTGTGTGTCTTTGTGCTTGGGTGATCAAAACATCTCTACAGATTGAGCACAGCATGATGTCCTTTTCAGAGTTTCCTACGTAATAACGATCTGAAAAAGTTTTCAACTCTCAATGCTTTAGCCAATATAATACTTAGTAAAATCATTTGACTAGCATTTTCATCCAAGCATTACAACTGTCTCCTCCTCTGTCACTTTCTCCAGGTCACTAATAACTTCATAACTGCAGTATTGGCACTGAGCAAAACTACCCATCCTGAAATATTTCCTTCCTTCTCCGGGCTTCTAGTTCAAGATTTTCGTCAAGCATTCTCCTTACCTAACATTTTCTTTTCTTCCTCTTACCCTCTTCCTCTTTTTATTTTTGGCACTCCATAAAATAGTGGGCTCCCCACATTCTGGTCCTCATTTTTCTACGTTTTATTCGTGAAATTATTTCTCTTAGTGATGTCATAACTTTCATTGAACGGGAATGACCTGCAACATGATCTCTCTCTATCCTATGCCCCTCCCTGTGCTACAACGTTCCTTCTCCCAATGCCTCATAGGTATGTGGCCGTAGGCGATCCCCAAACTAACTATAAGACAAACAAACTTTGCTACCCTTCCATAGTCCGTTACCCTTTCCCTTCATTCCTTCATTCAACAAATAATCTTTGAATATCTACTAAATGCTGGCTTTCTTCTAGTTCAGGGGTCAACAGACATTTCCTGTAAGATCCAGATAGTAAATGTTTTAGGCTTTGTAAGCCACATGTCTCTTGTTGTAACTATTCAAGTTTGTCACTGGAGCAAAAACAGCTACAATGTAAGTATTGTTGTGCTATAGAAAAGTATTTTTGGATGCTAAAATTTAAATTTTATATCATTTTAATACATCACAAATTATTACTCTTTTTTTTTATTTTTTGTCAACCATTCTTAAGTCATAGGCCACAGAAAATCCAGTAACAAACTGGATTATACCCATGGCCACAGTCCCACTATTGGTAAATATTGGAGAGTCATCAATGAACAAAAAAGATAAGTTCGTTGCTGTCAATAATGTAAAATTTTAAAAGAACCTTCCCTGTGTCTCCTAATAGTGACCTTTCCCTCTGTTTACATAGCAACCTGTGTCAAGTTTATTCCTTATCACCTACTATAACGCACTCCATTATCAAGTACTTTGATTCCATTTTATCTCAGGCCTTCCTATTACTAAATAAAACAAATTTATAGTGGAAACAATCTTCTAAATATTAATTTCAGCTTTGCATTTGTCATATTTTCTCAATATCCATATATAAATGTTTTATTTATAAATAGTTTAAATATTTTGTATTTCAAATTTTAATTTTATTTTTTTCACTCTGAATTTTCTACATAGACATTATTTTTAAAGGTTATTTTAAAACAGATTTTTACTGATATAATGGAGATATAATAAATTATACATATTTAAAGTATAATTAATAATTTACACTTCACAATATGATAATTTTTGAGTTACATAATACTGTTTTATTACAGCTTTATTTAAAAATAATTCACGTACCATAAAAGTCACCCTTTTAGATTAAATAATTCAATGGTTTTTAGAATATTCATAATTGTGCAACTATCACCACTAGATAATTTTACAATTAGATCACCAGGAAAAAAAACACACCTACCCTTTAACAGTGACTTCCCATTCCTTGCTCCTCCCAACCTCTACGAACCACTAACTTACTTTCTGCCTCTGTGAATTTTACAATCCTGGACGTATCTGTAACTTAGGATAATGTTTGCAAACTTCATCGGCATTGTAGCAGCTATCAGTACTCCATTTCTTTTTATGCTGAACAATATTCCATTGTCTGGATATACCACATTTTGTTTTGTATTATTCAACAGTGGTGAATATTTGGGTTGTTTCCACTTTCTGGCTGCTATGAATCATGCATCTATGAACATTCATGTGCAAGATTTCGTACCTGTGACCATATGTTTTTACTTGTCTTGCATCTACCCTGAGGAGTGGAACTGCTGGGTCATATGGTGACTCAGTATTAGGCATTTACAGAAATGCAGCTTTACCACTTTACGTTCTCAGCAGTGATACAAGTCGGTCCCAATGTTTTCACACCATACGTATAACTTTCATTATCCCTGACAAGGTGCTGATGCGCGTCTTTTTCACTTTATTCATGGACTATTGAAATAGCCTTGCTTTTTACTATTTTGTTTCCAGTCTTTCAATTCAGCCCACATTAACATCAGTTTCATTTTTCTAACAAATAATTTCTGCCACTACCCTATTTCAGCAAACTCTCAACAATTACCGACAACCTAGGATATAAACTGCTAATAGCTCATTCGAAAAAAATTCTAAAGATCCATAGGCCAGCAAACTTGGTTATCTGTTTCTCAATAGCTTAGATCATTCTGCAGGAGAAGCTCTCTAATTCAACCCAAGCTGTTATCCACAGTCTTACTGCATCGTATCTTCTGTGGGCGGCCCAGCAGTCACACAGGGACCCACATGGAGAACACCTTTGCACTTAAGTTTTAGGCTCTCGTGTCACTATCTTGAAATTTTAATGATGTTTTATCAAGAAGTTTCACATTTCCATTTTGCAGGGGCTCCTGTAGATTTGGTAACCAGTCCTCGCTGTGGAAGTTGGAATTTACTGTCTCACCTCACCCAATTCTGCGTATACTTTTTGCATCCCCACTGCTTTTGTTAAGATTACAAAGCTCTTGCTTTCTGTGTTTCAGTTTAGTCCATTATTTACGTCCCTTTTATGACATTAATGATCACCAAGTTTTTATTCTGATTTCAATTGTCATTTACTCTTTTGAAGGAGTTATGATACCCATCATTATTTTATATTTTAGTTCACAGCCTAAGCTGACATATAACCTGAAGTAGTTTAGTAACTTTATTTCTGACTTTAAGATACAGACATTTGGACAT
Organism: Lyroderma lyra; assembly: GCA_004026885.1. Taxonomy (NCBI): domain Eukaryota; kingdom Metazoa; phylum Chordata; class Mammalia; order Chiroptera; family Megadermatidae; genus Lyroderma; species Lyroderma lyra. Next base: position 240,531 of record PVJL010001495.1, on the reverse strand, counting down.
TTCCTTTAAAAAAGTCCTCTAGCTTAGAACAAAGGCTTCCATACTAGAGGTTGTGATCAAATATACATACTTTGATCATGCCAAGACCCCTTTGGCAAAAAAAAAAAATGAAAAGAAAAAGAAAAAAGGGCGGGAAATTACATATTCTTAAAGAGCGAAAAATTTCTTGACGAAAACCCTTTTTCAGCCTAAAAAGCAGATAACCCATTTTAGTTACACCAAGCACATGATTATAGACATATATCATTTTCAGAGAAGTTGTGTGCTTCAACACAAATGTATGTAAATTGAAGTTTTATAAATTAGATACATCCTTTCATTTCTTTAAATTGTGATCTCAAACTTAACAGGTAGAACTCCATAAGCAATTTTCTTAAAAAAGGCTCTACATGTGCCCTTTAAGGTCAAATCTTGTGTTCCATTTGGCTGCTGCCTACGACGTTAAAGCCAACGGTGGAATAAGCCCGTATATGAAACCAGTAAAATTATTTGCGTTTGGTAAGATTTTAGATACATTAAAATTGGATTCAACTTTGTTGATATAAGAAAAAAAACTTGAAAAATTCCCAAAAGTTATCAGCCTTGTTGTCTGTTCTACAATTAGCATAAGGTTGCTTTTTCTTTAATTTTACTGCTTTACATAATTTTAGATTCAGTACAAACTTGACAGGAAAGTATAGAGAATCCCCACATACTCCCTGCCCCTATATGCATAGCCTCCCCCATTATCAACATCATTTATCAGAGTGATACATTTATTACCAAGGAGACGTCTACCTTAGAAAGAAGACAATGTAATTTCCCAAAGTGTACCTTAGGGTTCACTCTTGATGCTGTACATTTGGTTTGGACAGATAGGTAAAGACATGTATCCATCATTATATCACAGCCCTAAAATTGTTCTGTGCTCTGCCTATTTATGCTTTCACTCCCATGCCCTTGGGAACCACCGATTTTTTTATCATTTCCATAATTTTATCTTTTCCACAATGTCATATAGTTGGAATCATATAGTATATATATTTTTTTCAGATTGGCTTTTTCACTTAGTCATATGCATTTAAGGTTACTCCATGTTTTCTCGTGACTTGCTAACTCATTTCCTTTCAGCACTGAGTAATATTCCGTTGTCCAAATGTACCACCGTTTATTTATTCATTCGCCCACTGAAGGATATCTTGATTGCTTCCAACCTTTTGCAATTATGATTAAATTGCTATTAATATCCATGTATAGGTTTTTGTGTAGACATAAGTTTTCAAGTCTTTCAAGTAACTATCATACAATCACTACATTGTATGACAAGAGTGTGTTTAATTTTATAATAAACCACTATCCTGTCCTTCAACATAGCTGTACCATTTTGCAATCCTGCCAACAATGAATGAGAGTGCCTGCTGTTCCATATTCCCCCCAGCATTTTGTGTGGTCAGATTTGGGGCATTCTAATAAGTGTGTAGTGATAGCTCATTGTTTTCATTTGAATTTCCCTGATGACATATAAGGTGGAATATCTTTTCATGTGATTATTTGCCCTCTGTATAGCTTCTTTGTGAGGTTCTGCCTTATAATTGTCTTTAAAAGATCTCTTTTCTTTCCTCATAACAGAATAAATACACTGACTGTATTTAACCACAGTTTAATACAAGCATTCTCTGTTTATTAGACAATAGATTTTGTAAAGTTTCTCTGGACCTAAAACGTGAAAAATTGAGCATTAAACATACTATTATGAATATTTTTCATCAAAACTTAAAAAAATAGAATTTCTGGTTATTGGCTTCCAAATTGGATCTTTGCATGCTTGTGAATTATCACCTTCTAATCTATTTGCTAAGGAACTTCTACCAACTTGTTTTAAAGCAGAGTAGACCTAACATAACACCACATGATTCATTCTATTGAAAATATGAAAGAATTTCCTCTGTTTGACCAAGCTGATTCATCAGTCATAAAAATTAAATTCAAATTCTAGAATCTCTTATACCAATACAAAGGAGAAACAGGCCCTGAAATTTCACTTTATAAGTGCTTAAACTCTGAGTTATTTAGATATGAAAGTCAACTGAATAGTTTATCTTCACTAACTGTTCCTCAAGAGAATAGATACTAATTAATTACTCATCAACAAAACTATCTCAAATGAGAAGATCCATAGAGAATCCACACAGCTGTACTATTACCTCAAATATAGACACAGCATAATTCAGTGGCTTTCAATCTGGCTGCATACATATTAGAACATTTGCATATGTAGCTGAGATAGGGTGGGAAACAGGGATGAAAAATATCAATGTCCAAGACCTGTCCTTAGAATTTCTGATTTACTTGGTCCTAGTAGAGCTGGGAATTGTTTTTTTTTTTAAGTACCCCAGGTAGTTTTCAAATGCAGCTGTGGTGGATAGAATTTTTTTAAATATATCTCTATAGTTTTGATACAGGTTCAAACATATGAGTCATGAATTAGTTGTGGCCTCACCTATAGATCTACATAAAACAGTCCCAGTATCTTTTTTCCATGTGAATAAACGTTGCTCTGTGTCATGCTAAGTGCAGGCACTATCCTGAAAGTGGCCTGAATTGCTATGGCGAAGTTTCTGTTTGCTTTATTTCACTCGGTGTTTCATCTATGGATAGAATAATTACAGCTGAGTCCCAGCAGCATATGGTGGTAGGCAAGGGAGAAGAAAACCAAATGCGGACAGAAGCACAAATACAAAAATAAACATAAGTCAAGTTTATGCTGCTGGGTAGTTTTCTTTCATCTTTCTGTGAGGTTAATTAACTGCACAATATGTCTTTGCTACTCTGATGCATCCAAAGCATCCCAGAAGGCTCCTCCTCCACAATCTAAATTATAATGATGCCTGATGATAGCAGAAGTTTTAGTTTAACTAGAGTTAAGTGAATTAGTCTGGGCAACATGAAAGTGTACCTTAACCATTATCCTTATTATCAACTGAAACCCTGTTGAAAGCTCCCACTGACTCCAAGAGCTGGTGCTGGTGGGTTCCCCTTCATGCATAATACACTATGACTGTGAGAGGCCTCACCCCACCTCGTGTCCAACTCAACAAATGCCCCACATGAACCATATTAAATTTGTTTTAGAAGTTTTTGCAAGAAGTATTATAAATTTGCTTTTAAAATTATTTGCCTATGAGCCCATCATTTAATTATAATTGACTATTATTTCTCTGTAATTGTTGCCAATTGAGAAAAATTTAGCTCACAAATTATTTTCAAATTATGCGGATGACATAATATTGTATTTTGTGGACATTTAATTAAACATTATTTATTTTATTTTAGATTCTGTCTTCATGCTTTTCATCCAACATGTTCTTTCCACTCCAAGACATGTTCGGAGGCCCCTGAAATCTCTTGGGTCCTAAACTTGTGTCTGATGGGTAAAAGGGCCTTGTTGCCTCGACTTTAAGGTTCCAGTGAGAAACAGAGTACACATACACTAGGAGACAGTGGCCAGACTATATATGACAATTGAACTCTGAGCCACAACCTCTGCAGCAAGCAGCTCAGTATAGTCAGGACCTGGTCAATGGCTGCCAGATTCTCTATTCTGTCTCCTTTCCAATCAGAACACGCTTGAAGGCTTCCCTTTTTTCACGATAAAGCTTTCCCACTTCTCTACTGGCTTTTGAGCTTTTGCCGACCACAGGTAACAGTGACCCTTGCTATAGCAAGCTCTGAATAAATAGCCTCCACGTGTTCTCAAGCACGTGACCTTCATTTACGAGTGTTTCCAGTCAGCAAGTATACAGTGAAAAGGGGCTGGTGGTTGAGTCTACATCTGACTTCTAATAGTGTCTCTCATTTCTGCTTGCATTTATATTTCAAAATAAGTCTAGAGAACATTTTACAACCAGTGAAGGAGAAGAAAATCAGTGATTAGTATTGTACAGTAAAGAATTTAATTCTGTGCCATAGCAATTATAGTCTGTTTTAAATAGTAAAATAGTACATGCATTTTAAAATAATAAAGTGCTTAGTAATCATATTTAGAAATAGATTACTTCACATAGAAGTGGCTGCTATGCCAGGGCCATGTAAGCCCTGCCCAAAGGGAAGAACTATTAAGATCTTTCAAATCCAACTAAAAATACCAACACAAGGAAAAATGTCAAAATTATTTCTAATTTTTGACAGTATTTTAAAAAGTCTCTGAGGCTACAGCAGTTTGTATTAAGGAATAGAATTAAATGAAACAAGTCTAATGTTAATGCATTTATTGCCTACCTTCATTCGCTGCCTTTCACTATATTATTGTTTTCATTTTCTCATTAGTTCCAATAGCATAATATACAAAGTCAGCAATTTGAAAATAACCATTTTTATTATTGTTATGAAAGCAAACCAGTAAAGGAAGAAACATAGATCTCAACTTCAAGTTTCCAAAGCTGTCCAATTAAATCTCAAGCTTACATTTAATCATTCTGATTTCCCCATTGTGTAAGTGGTGCCCTAGATTTAGGGCAGTCCTGGTTCACTAGAACACTTTTGATTGTTCTCATTTCATGATTGATATACTGAAGAGAGAAACAAACAGAAAAAAATGATTGAATGTGTGTGTGTGTGTGTGTGTGTGTGTGTTTCTAAATGACCTTATTCCTGTTGTTTCTACATGCCCTTGAAAACACTTTTAATTCTATTTTTATAAATACATGAAAGTAATGTATATGAAAATACATTGCTTCCATTTGTTATAAAACATGCATTTAATTATTGATAAAACAGCAATAGATAATAAAGCTAAGAACAATATTGAAATCAGTACCCTCTATGAAGTGCAATATTCATTATTTTACTATGTAACATTTAGGCAAAGTTTCTATCCAATTTGTTCACCAGTTACGGTGTGGTGACCAGCTTCCCAGAAGATCCCTACCTTCCTCTACAGTGGGAGTTTTTTGTGGTCCTCTCACATGTCATTCCCAGCATTGGTCTATGTGACCAATAGAACATGGTAGAAGTAATAAGTTGTGAACTCACAAGATTAAGTTGTAAAAGTCACTGTGGCTTTTGTTTTGGCCTCTCTCTCCCTCTCTCCCCTCCCTCTCTCTCCCTCTCTCTCTCCCCCCGCTCTCTCTCCCTCTCTCTCTCTCCCTCTCCCCCCTCCCTCTCTCTCTCCCCCTCTCTCTCCCTCTCTCTCTCCCCCTCTCCCTCTCTCTCTCTCTCTCTGTCTCTCTCTCTCTCTCTATCTCTATCTCTATCTCTACCACCTTCTTTCTCCCACATCACTTGCTCTAGGGAAAGCCAGCTGCCATGTCACGAGCAGCACAAAGGAGAGGTCTATTTCACAAGAAACTGAGGCCATGTGAGTGAGTGATCTTGGAGGTGGATGCCTCCAGCTCCAGCCAAGATGAGTATAGTCCCAGCTGCTATTTGACTGCAAGTTCATGAGGAATCCCGAGCTAGACTCACACAGCCACGCCACTCCCAGAACCATGACCCTCAGAAACTGTCAGACACCAGTGTGTGCTGCTTCATGCTGCTATGTTTCCTAGTAATATGTGATGCAGCAATAAATGGTACATTTTGAATCTACATTAACCTAAAAGATAATAATTAAACTGTTAGAATTATTTGTAGAAATTCACTTATCTGCCAAAGAATATATATTTCTGTCCAAGTGCAATATCACTTCAGACAACTACCAAATGAATGAATATATGTAAAGCATTTAGAACAATGGCAGACACACAGTCAATGCCACCTAAATAGTAAATATGATCATGATACTGATTTAATACCAAAAGAAAAGTTTTATTAACTCTTCAGAGGTGTAAATTGGAAATTCTCACAATCTGACAACAGGTAACTGTCATACACTATTTTGGAGCTAATGTTCATACCCATTCCTTCCTATCAGAAGAGAGATTTGAAATCAAGACTATTCTAACTGGAAGCTGATGACATCCATCCTAGATGGCTAAGACAAAACCGTTCACTGTCACCTTTGTGACTTCAGCCAGGTTTCCAAAGGAATTAACAGCTCCTATCCCAAAAATGCCAGGGTTGTTGATTTACAAGCTGTAGGGTCAACTTCATGTTAACAGGTAGGATATATGTTTCTTATATAAGGCTAGAATGTGTTTTCAGATATAATACCTCGTTAGAAACAAAGGAGAAAGTTAAATCTAATTTATCCTCCTCCTCAGCCCACAGCCTATGCCTCATTATCAATTCATGGGAATCTAAGAGATTTTCTTACCTTGAAAACTAAAATCTTTCAGTGAAGTTTTTTTGTTTTTAATTATCATATTTATTTATTGTATTTTTGCCATTCTGTTGGTGATGGAAGCAGCTTTTTTAAAAAAAATACCATTTTTATATTGTTTCAGAAAAATTAGCATTTCAAACTTAAGAGCTTCGAAAATGATCATTTCGGAAACAGGAGTTATAAAAGGGGACTCTTTGCAACAGCGACAGTGTAGAACGATTAGCCTTTGGAGAGAGCCTGTGTTAGATCCACCAGTGTCCTGATGCCAGGATCACATTTACCTTTAAATTAAACTAACATAATTAGATGTTACCTCTTCAAAGTAGGAAACCCTTTGTGCAAGAAAATAATTGCAACTCTCACTTCTGAAACATTTGAATTAAATTTTTATACTAAAAATACCCATCTTGGCCCTACAAATAAGAATCCTGAAAATTGGTTCAACATTTTTCCCCTTTGAGCACCACAATGTATTTATCCTCCTGTGAAGTTGCCCATCATTGACTTTGAATTCTAATGTGAAAGATCAAGAGTGTATGCCCCTATGCAAAACAGTGACTAAGAATTTCATTTTCATTAGGACTACCAAAGTTATTTGAAATCTTTTCATGGGAGGAGACAGAAACCTCTTCTCCCAACCCACCTCGCTGCCAGCAGCTACTATCAACACCTCCACGGACACACGAAGCTTCCCTTACGAGGTCTGACCGTGGGTTCTCTGACCGGATCCCTTTGCAGTATTGACGCTGTGATCACTCCTTAGAAAACCTTTTCTTTCAGCTTCATCGTCTGTGTTCACTGCTATTTTTCTTCTTACGTTTTTATCCATTACAGCCCAGTGATCTTTACTGGCTTCTCTTTTCTTTATCACCCATAAATTGAATGGTCCCCAGAGATCCGTCCCCAGTGGATGTCTCTTTCGAATCTTCACTGAATAATATCCCTCCACTATTTTGACTATTATTTTTGCTAGCCACTTTCACCTTTCCATCTCCTAGCATACTCTAATTAGCGCGAATGCTCCACCTTCCTTTTCTTGACCAGCAGATTTCTAATGTTGTTATTTTTGAAGATATTATCTCCTGCACTTTATAACTTGACATCCCACAAATAAAATTCAGCACATTAAATGCTGATCTCATTTTCATAGTCTACCTATATCATCTTCTCATCATGGGAGCCTGTTCCAATAAATTATGCTGCTTCTCACCTACTTACTAAATATTTGAGTCCTTTATGTCTCCCTTTCCCCCTTCACTCTTCATATTGAAGTTCATTCAAGGATTCTACTTGCATTTCTGCAAGTTGTTCTTTTTTGTTTTTGTTTTTGCCACTATAAGTTCTTTTGGATTTTCATCATTTCTTGCCAAGATTCCTGTATAAACTTCCTCACCCACCTCAGCTATGGGTCATAGTAGGCAGAATAATGACCTCTCCAAGATGTCCATGACCTAATCTCTGTAACCTGTGGATATGTGACATTACAGGGCAACGGGACAGTGATTAAGATCGATTGCCTTGGAGTTAGAGATCATCCTGGATTTTCTGCCCAATATAACCACATGAGTCCTTAAAAACAAAACATTTCCCTTCTGCAGTCAGAAAGAGATGTGATGACAGACCTCAGAGAGATGCAAACTTACTGTATTTGAAGATGGGAAAGGGGGCCAGAACAGCAAGGAAGGCAGCTTGTGTCGAGAAGGTGGAAAAATCAAGGAGTTTCTTCTTTAGAACCTCCAGAAAGAAACACAACCTGCTTACACATGAGACCTGTGTCTGCTCTCTGATCTATGGGAGTGTGAGATGATAAATTCGTGTTGTTTTAATCCACCAAGTTTGTGGTAAATTGTTACGGCAGTGTAGAAAATTAATACAAATCCTTACGAATGATTTTTCACCTATCAAGTGATCTTTCTAAAATGCCAGTCTGCTTATGTAAATATGTATATTCATTCTCTCTGCTCTGTAACAAATTACCATAAACTAAGCTGCTAAAAACAACACACATTTATTATCGCACAGTTCCCACGGATCAGGCACAGCTTAGCTGAGTCCTCCCTCTGCTCTCGGTATCAGCCAGAGTTGGGATCTCATGTAAAACTCCTGTCTATCTCCCGAAGTCCCCTGTTGCCAGAATTTGGTTCCTTACGAGCATAAGACAGAGACCTTTAACCCCCACCGTCTACTGGAAGTTCTCTGCCAGTGGTCCCTCCTATACGTGACGGATTGTTTCTATAAACCAACAGGAGAGCAAATGCTATTGCTTCTCCTTTCAAAATGTTCCCTTGAAAGTTTCCCCTGATTAGGTCAGACCCACAAAGAATACCCCCAACACCTTTTTTTTTTTGGCTTAAAACAACACAAATTTATTTATCTTACAGTTTCCATAGGTCAAGGATCTGAGTACAGGTGAGCTGAGCCCTCTGCTCAGGATGTCACTAGGTTGAAATCCAAGTGTTACCTGGAGCTGTGATCTCATCCCAGCATGTCTATACATCACTTCTTTATCTATTCATCCATAGACAAAGGCAGACTGTTTTCATAGCTTGGCTATTGTGAACAATGCTGCAATGAATATGGAAGTGAAGATATACTTTCAAGATCTTGATTTTATTTCCTTTGGATATATACCCAGAAGGGGCATTGCTGAACCATATGATAGCTCTATTTTTAATTTTTTGAGGAATAGCTATACTGTTTTTCATAATGGTTGCATTAATTGACATCCCACCAACAGTGAGAATTAGTACTTCCCTTTATCTACATTATCCCCAACAGGTCTTACTTCTTTTTGTTTTTGTTTTTGTTTTTGTGGGGGACGTGGTTCATTTATTTGGTTTTTTTTTTTTTAATGATAACCATTCCAACAGGTGTCAAGTGATATCTCATTGTGGTTATGGTTTGTATTTCCCTGATAATTAGTGATGTTGAGCATCTTTTTCATGTATATTTGGCCATTTGGCTACCCTTTGGAAAATATCTACTCAGTACCTTGGTTCATTTTTAACAGGATTGTTTTTCTGCTATTAAGTTATATGAATAACGTACATTTTAGATATTAGCTCCTAATCAGGTGGTTTGCAAGTATTTTCTACCTTTCCATTGGTTGCCTTTCATTTTGTTTATATTTTCTTTTGCTGTGCAGAAGCTTTTTAGTTTAATGTAGTATCACTTGTTGATTTTTTTTTTTGCTTTTGTTGTTTGTGCTTTTAGTGTGCATCTAAAAAAAAATCATTGCTATGATCAATGTCACGGAGCTTCTTTCCTATGTTTTCTTCTAGAAATTTTATGATTATCAGTTTTTATGTTTAAGTCTATAATCCATTTCAAGTTAATTTTTGTGAGCGTATAATGTAAGTGTCCAATTTTATTTTTCTGCATGTGCTTATCTACTTTACTCAGCATCATTTGTTAAAGAGACTGTTTTTTCCTCATTGCATGTTCTTGGTTCCCTTGTCAAATATATTAGTTGACTATATATACAGAGGTTTATTTCTGGGCTTTCTATTCTATTTCATTGGTCTATATGTCTATTTTATTCCAGTATAATACTATTTGTATCCATCCATTAATGAATGCCAAATTGTTTTTTTAGGAGGGCAATAACAAGGGATGTCTTACTAAGTCGTGTTACTGATGTCACTTAATCTCTTTTTTGGTTAACTCAAAGTTTTAACTTATTAGGGAACTTAATTACACTTGTAAAATCTTTCATTTTGCCATATACCACAATTACAGGGATGACATCTCATCACCTTTTCCATGTTCTGTTGGTTAGAAGCAAGTTACAGGTTCTACCTACACTGAAGGAGAAGGGATTCTACAACAGTGTGGGTCACTTGGTTTATCCATGTGTCTGCCTTTTTGTTGTCACCAATTTATATTTCAGTAAATGATTTTGACCTATAATTACTGACAAAAATTGTGCAAGTAACAGTGCTAGATCTATCAGAAAGAATCAAAGAGAGGTATGATTAATATCAAAATGCAAGTTTTCCACCAAAAATTGTAGTACAAAATACAGGATCAAAATCATCAGGCCATTAGGTAGTAATAAAAATTCATTTGATATTATGACAGTCATCACAAATATCATTGTGTGTATTAAGTAAAACATATCTGGATAACCTTGATCTTACAGCCTGAGTCCTAGCTTAACTTCAAGGGTGTTTTAGATTCACAGAAGAAGCAGTTTGAATATTAATAATGCCAAACACACAAAAAAAGTGTACAAAAGGTTAATTGTTTACATAATGGGAGAGTAGGCAGGTCTCCCAAGCTAGTCTGACTTTATTTAAGAGAGCAAGGTAAGGAGCCTGGCTTGGTTAGGAGTTTGAGCCAGGCTGAGGGATGGCACAGGTATGCAGGAGATAGTGTGGTTTGAATTTTCCACCAGTGCCAAATGAGAGAGAACCTAGGCTCTCTTAGCTCACATGGATGTAAAGAGGAAAAGTGAGAGGTGAAGTTTAAAGCTGTCAGCAAACAACAACAAAAAAAATGGAGTTAGATTATTTATTGCAAAGAGATTAGAAAGATTTGAGGAAGCTTGCGAATGTATGATGCTAAGATGCATCTGCACAGAGACACCATACAGATATATCCAGGCATGCCTCATTTTACTGTGAATCCTTTTATTATTGTACTTCACAGATATCACATTTTTATCAACATTGAGGCAAGACCCTCCAGCAACATAAAGATTACAACTCACTGAAGACTCCGATGATGGTTAGCATTTTTTAGTAATAAAATATTTTGAAGATATGTATATTGCTTTTTGTAGACATAATTTTATTGCATATTTAGTAGACTACACTATGGTGTAAACATAACTTTTATGTTTACTAGGAAACAAAAACTTTATGTGGTCTTTGCTTTATATCTCCAAGGTACACCTATATCTGAATTATCACATGCATGATACCTAGGTTTGCATTACTCATCTGATTCCCAAAGGCACACAGGAACCCAAGTCATTGCCTGTCTAATGTCCATGATTTGCAGCACTAGATTTTGAATACCATGAGGGCAGGGAACATATTTTATGTCTTGGTATTTCCAGGTTCCAGGATGGTGTTGGGCACATCATAAATGTTCAATAAATATTCATTAAATGAATGAATATATTAATTCTAATAAACTAATAAAATAATTATTCTTAAAATCCTTGAGCATAAACAGTGTGATAGTATGATCCTTCATCCTATGGGCTATTAGATAAAATGTGCAATACTTTAATCAGGATGACTCACTCCGGAGTGGTTAGTGAGCATTCTAAACACTCTGATTGGGAGTTTTCATTCAGAGGCAGCATCTACAAAAGCTTTCTCTTTTTCTCATAAGCACTTAAAGGGGATGACATTGAGTTGGTAGAATGAATGTTGTCTACAATATGTGGATTGACTAGAAACATATCATAAGTCTCTGCCCTGTCGTGATTATGGTCTGAGAATCTATCAAGCCCAGTAAGTAGCCTGTGATGTTGATAACTTAGGGCTCAATTCAACCTCCTGCTCAGAAATTTGCAGAACACTGAACCCCAGGGTTCCTGGGTGCAGTCTTAGACAGCCACAGCCCATGGGCCAAGCATCAATGGCCTTGGGGAACCTTATTCGTTCCCGAGTCGTATCAGTTGCTGAGGATGACATGATATAGAAAAGGTGGGGAAAAGCTGCTCTAGATTACTGTTGCATCTGCCTCAGGCGCACCTTTTATAGAGGATGCTTCTTGGAGTGTCTAAAACAACACAGTTGGGGCTTCACAGTTGGGGCTTGCATGAACAACAATGAATGCTTGTTTATGTACTTTCTCTTTAATATATGCTTCTAAGTACAGAGAATTTACTTTGCAACTTGTTTTATTTTAATATGCAACCGGATAGCGTGGTTGTGTGGGAAGCCTACAGTCCTCACATACCTCCAAAACTTGAAGTCTATTGATATCAGCGGAAGAAAATATAATACATATGAACCACCAAACTGGCTTAGATAAATTCACAACATACCATCTAGAAAATGTATTAGTTTATCATAATAAAAAGGAACATTCTTTAACACTCTCTTGGACTTATAATTAAGAAATATTTCATGAGGAGTGTCTGTATTAGTTTCCTAGGGCTGTTGTACCAGTTTCCTAGTGTTACAAACCAGATGGCTTGAAACAGAAATTTATTGTCTCACAATACATTTTTGTAGACATAATTTAATTGCACATTTTGAAGCTTGAAGTCCAAAATCAAGTTGCTGACATGCTCTCTTACACCTTTAAGGGAATCCTTCCAAGCCTCTCCCTAGCTTCTATTGGCTTGCAGACAATCTTTGGTATTCTTTTAGCTTGTAGATTCATCTAGGCCTCTGTCACCACATGGCTTTCTCCCTATATCTCTTTGTCAACATATGGACCTTTTCTTTTAGAGACACCAGTCATATTGAATTAGGGGCCCACCCTGTTCCAATATGACCTCAACTTAAACAATTACATCTGCAATGACCCAATTTCTAGATCAGGCCACATTCTGAGGTACTGGGACTTAGGACTTTAAAATATTTCTTGGGTAGAGGGGAGAAACAATTCAACCTATAGCAGAGTTTATCTATGAATTTGCCCATGTGAGTTTCAGATCCTGAAAGAGAGCTGATTTTTCATTATTTAATCAAGAGATTTTTTAAAGCTTCTCTTATGTACTACATACTAAAATCTCAATCCATGTTTCAATGAGTTTTCAGTCTAATGATAAGGTAAACATGCAAGCAAGTAAATACTATAAAGTCAGTGTTCAAATGAAAGAATACACCACATTATGGTGAAGCATAAAATTCGAGAATTGAAAATAATTATAACAGATTGTTACCACTTTATTGAACATTTTTTAAAAGCACACTTTTGCCCTTAATTCTAAAATGCTCTAAGCTTCCATTAAAAACTTATTTCTCCTAAAAAGAATGTAAAACTTTTTAAAATCTTCTCTCAGAGAAAATGAGTCTAATAGCATAGTAAGATGATTCAACAATTTAGAAAGCAATTTTGGATGCAAAAAACCAACATTTTTTGTCAGCTCCCACATTTCTTGTGCTATAGGAAGTAATCAGTATTGTCATCCTCAAAGAAGAAAATATCACAAGAGCATTTTTGTTTTCACTGACAGATCAAATCATGTTCTAAGCCCTTTAACAACAAAGCATTTTCCTTTAAAATACAATTTCTAATAAGATTAACGTTAATGTAACCCCATTTTACTATACACTTAATATCAGGGCAACACAACACATTCATTTTCTGTAAAGGAAAAATAACAATAATAACAATAACAAAGCCTCTGTTTGCTCTTTAGGAGCACAGATGAGGTACATCTGCAAAGGTGTTCAAGAAAGCTCCTAGCTTCAGGCTCTGTTCTTGGGTTGCAATGCACAGAGTCCTCTGTAGACAAAGAATCTTTGCAGCTCACCACTAGTTGCTCAATGGGTGAGCAACGCAGTTTGCATCGCTAGGATACCCCAGGCTCTCTCCAACATCCTCCTCACTGGTCTTAAACCCTTCCTTTCCCCTTCTCTCCCACCCTCCAAGGTCCTCCCCTTCTCCTCAGCCTCAGAGACAGAGGCCCAGTCATTTCTTTTCAGCACTTTTACTTCCTCTGAGGCTAAAGAGGACTTCAGAACCATGTCCCTAGAGGCTTTTCTTTTGTAGCATGCAAGAAACATCTGTTCCTTTGCTTTGATTTGCTTTGAGGGGCGGGAGGCAAGCCTTCTATCCCTTAGTTTTCTTAACTTGGGAAATGCCTGGTTGCAGAATTAGAATTGGCGATTACCATGCCTCAGCTATATAGAGGGAGTGAAAGAAAACACAATTTAATGTCATGTTAAACTTAGGTAGGGGGACACAAGGAGATTCAATGTTGTTTTACAGTATAATCATCTCATACATGGGAATGTCACAGGAAAAGGTACAAGAAAGGAAGGAAGGAAAGAAGGGAGGGAGGAAGGGAGGGAGGAAGGGGAGAGAAGGGAAAAGGGAGGGATGGGTTGAGGGAGGCAAAAAGAAGGAGAGAAAAAAAGGAAAGAAGAAAAAAGTAAATTGGTACTATTCTCTAAGAATGTAACAAAAAGGTTGTTACTTATATTGATAGTTGAGAGATAGGATGAAGGACAGGAACATCCACTATGAAGTTAAAAATTAAAAGACTAATTGACAATACTAATAATCTCCTTATTTGAGTCATTCATAGAAAAGATAACATGTATCACTTGTTAATAGTAATATCGGATATATTAGGTTCATGTTTCTGTGAAACAAATATAAATCCTTAAGTAAAATGACTTTTTCAACTTCATAAATACATTCTAATACCCTACATGTCTTCATAATATCCTAAGTATCTTCTAATTCTAAAACTTTTTTAATAATTTCAATTATTTCTTACCTCTTGCATTAAATAATTTTTATCCGAATGACTATAATTTACTAATGAAGTAAATGGTCTTTATTCCAGGAATATTTTGCACAGAAAATGGTGTGTTGTAATTATCACACATAATTTGAAAGCAACTTCCCCAGTTGGTGAATATTAGGGAGTGGCCCTATGCAAATGGTGCTTGGATGGATGTATCTTCTAGCAGAAGCCTTGCATGGTTACTTTTACATTCTCATTGGCCAAATTTGCAACCTACAGGTTCACAGAATTTAAGTGATCAAATGTATTCAAGTTTTCAGCATTAAAAATACCATTGAATTATACCACTCTATGAATAAGATACTTTCCTGTCATACATAGAGTTGATAGCCATTCTCTAAGACATGTTCTGAAATGTATACTTTATTTCAATATAAATGTGGTAAGCAAAATAGTTCCCTCCTCCCCACCCAAAGGTGGCGCATCCCAATCCTCAGACCTGCGAATGCATTGCTTTACCTGTCAAAAGGGACATTGCAGGATTGATTCAATTAAGGGTATTTGAGATGGGAGATCTTCCTGGATTATTGCTGGGCCCAATGTGATCACATGGTCCTTATAAGAGGGAGACAAGGGAGTCAAAGCAGAGAAGGTGAAGGGACACACAAGCAGACACAGCATGCAGCAGCCTCTAGAAACTAGAAAAGTAAGAGACTGATTGTCTTCCTCAGCCTCCAGAAGGAATTCAGCCGTCGATTTTAACCCTGTAGGACCATGGCCAACTTCTGACCTCCAGACTACAAAATAACAAATTTCTGTTGTTTTCAATTGACTGAATTTGTAGTAATTTGCCATAATAACAGTAGACACTAAACCAGTGAGCGTCATATTACTTGGTATTAGAGAATCAATATATGACAGTTTAGGCTCTGAATTCAGACAGACCTTGTGGGACGACGCTGTTTGGCCCATGGTCACGTGCTACGAGCCTAGGCAACTAACATCCTCGAGCCTCAGTGTTTCTCATTTGTAAAATGGGTATTAAAAATAGGGTTTTAGAAAAGATTAAAAGAGATATTTGTAAAAGTCTTTAAATCTTGTCTAATTCTTAGCAAGGACTTGTTACAAAGATTAGCCACTCCTACCACATGTTATAAATGTATCAGCTCATTTTTTACCAGACATTCAAGAGTGGTTTTTACCGTGATGAGATAAATACTAGAACCACCTTAGGTCGCTATTATTATCCCCTTGTGGCTGTGAAGGCAATGACACTTCCAAAACTGAATGGAACCAAGTTATCCATAGCCAACTCTCAGAATTTTATGGTTAAATATGAAGAAGAAGATAGGGAAATAGGATCCACCTATAACATTACAAAATGTAGGGAAGAGCAAAAGATTAAATTGTAACTTAGATCACTTTTTTTTTAAATATTCTTTTTCAGAAACAAAAGCATAATCAGGCAATTTGTAGTCAGCTTTCTGTTATAGACACCAAATCATAATCTTGGAAAACTTGAGGTAATTTGACTTTTTATTCATTTTTAAATACCTGGAGCCATATCTTTAACCTACATTATAAAACAAATGTGATTTTTTTATTTCCACATAAGGATATTTTTAAAAGGTTACTGTGAAATGCCTATAAATATGCAAAGATTTCAACAGCTAAGACAAACATCTCAGTAAATAACTTAATTGAGCTGTGAATTTTTAGTGATTGAAATCCGATTACTTTGTGGCTTAATTTGTGTACTGCTTGACTGCTCTGCAGTTTCAGGCAATTTAACAATGCAGACAGTATATGAAGATGGAATGCTAAAAAGCGACTGAGGCATTCAAAGTAGAAATGTCTGTGTTGTGTTCATTTTTTTAAAGCATACCACTGAGTGAGATGCAGGCACAATTCCAAGGCTCCAAGGAGTCAGAATACAAAAACATCAGATTCTTTCCCCCCACATCTTTGAATAATTGGTTTTAACCTCTTGTTGAATTTTGGTGGTGGTTCAGCTCATAAAGCTTAATATCACAGCACACAAAAATCACCTTTATTCCTGTGAAATACAGTTCTCTCTAAGGTGGCAAATAAGCAGTATTGGTGCATTTTTGTGATGACCTTAGGTCTTCGGAAGACACGTCGAGCCCAGGCTCTTCTGAGAGACTTCCTGTTATCCTAAAACCCAGCTACATGGGTTTCTGATATTATACAAAGCTATATAGCCAGAGACAGTAAAATTTAAGAGAGTCACACTAAATTAGGTCAAGAAATAGAGCAAAGTTAAACATCGCATGCCAAACAACCTGAGGTATTCCCTTAGTATGTCTTTTCGCAAGCACATTCCATAATATTGCTTCTAATGTCAGTTCATTTTATTCTCCCTTCAAAATAAACCCATTTCCCATTGGTCCCCAAGAATATCCGTCAGCTGCATGAGTGACTGCAGCATTTGCCTTAAGATAACTCACAGATTGTAGTCCTAACCTTACCCCCAAAGTTTGTCATGGAATATCTCACGTTTATTATTTTTTTCACATAGCTCTAGTATGTTGATAGTCTTTAGAAACAAATGACATCATTCTATTTACAGCATTATGCTTTTATTAGTGGTATTTCTATTTACAAAATATAGTAATTCTCCATTGCTGAAAATGCCAGATCCTACAAAATGTAGCATTCCTACTTAGGAAAAAATTATTTAATACTGATCATCATGTACATTTCTGTTACATTAGGATCAGAGACAAGTTTTGTTTAGAAATAACTTCAAGGACAGTTTTTATGTTTTATTTTCACATGGAAAACCAGTCAGATTTGCTTTAGGCTCAAAGGGCGTGTTTATGTGAAATTAAATGAACATGGCAGGGACCTGCACTTTTTTTTTTAATGGGAAATGGTAAAGCCATAAGTCTGTCCCTCTCCACACTCAGCTTTCTAGCCTAAACCACCTGGATTAATGCAACAATCTGTTTTCCTTCCTTAATCTCACTCCCTTGCCCTGATCCCATGCTTCTCTTCAAAAAACAGTCATTACTTCCTTGTAAAAACTGGTCTCAGGCATTTAGGAAAAGTCCAAAACCCTCTCTTTGGTCCTCAGGGTCCTACTTTTTTTTTTACTGTTGCCCACTTTTCCAGGTTCATTCTTATATATACCAATATATCTACATATTATCATTGCAACATGCAATCAATGTAAAAATATCAGTAAGATAGTTATATCACTTCCATCACACTCAGTTTTTAAAATCCGGATCTGTGCTACTTGATTCAGATCAGCACTACACATCTGGTGCCCAGCAGCCACCTGTGGCTCTCACACTGGAGAGCACAATTCTTTTTTTTTTTTTTAATTTTTAAAACATTTATTGTTAAATGTATTGGAGTAACATTGGTTAGTAAAAATTACATAGGTTCCAGGTGTGCAATTCTGCAATGCATCGTCTGTGTTGCATTATGTGTTCACTAACTCAGTTCTCTTCCCATCACTGTGTATTTAATGCCCCCTCCACCTCCCCCTGCCCCCTTGCTCTTAGGTAACCACTAAACCCTTGACTGTGTCCATGAGTTTTTCTTTCTTTGTTGTTTTCAGTTTTATATTCCACATATGAGTGAAGCCATATGGTTCTTGTTCTTTTTCTGTCTGCCTTATTTCACTTAGCACGACGTTCTCAAGGTCCATCCATATTGTTGCAAATGGCAGTGTTTCATCTTTTCTGATGGCTGAGTAATATTCCTTTGTGCATATGTACCACAGCTTCTTTCTCCAGTCAGCTATTAAAAAACACTTTGGTTGTTTCCTTGGTTTAGCCACCATGAACAGTGGACAGTACAGGAAACCCATTAGACAATGCAAACAAGAGTATCAGGTGAGGAGAAACATAGGCCATTGAATATTTGCTTCCTTCACAAACTAAAAAACAGTTTCCTAGAGTCAAGAAAATGCCTACGAAGTAAGGAAAATCTTTCCTCCAAACTAATAATATAAATTTCTAAGCTAAATGATTTTATGTCAATATAAATTATAATTAGCTCTGTAATAAATTCTAATACTTTAGATTTAATAGGTATGCCTTTTTTGAATATTAACTTTTACTATATAATAATTACATATTAATGCTACAACTAATTATGAAATTTCAAAGTAAGTACCTCATACTAAATGTGTCTTCAGCAAAAAAGTATTTCATTAAAGCATTTCTGGCATTTATAATCAAATCAATGTAACAGTAAACACAATACAAGTTCATAATTACTGTGATAAATGTATTCTTAATTTTAATATATTGTAACATTGCTATTAAGGGAACTTAAAATGAATTTAAACATTTTCTGATTTTTAATTTCAATAATTTCAAAAGACTGAAAACTACTAAAATTGAACAATGTGAGCAAAAATATACTCAATTAGTTTTGCCTTGATTAACTTTATGTCTGGTTGATTATATTTTTTTCAGCTTTTATATTACTAAGAATAAAGCAATCACTCAGTCATAAAAGACCATTTAAATTAGGTAGTTTTAAATGGTCATTTGGACTTACTAAATGCTTTTGAACGCCAGTGTCTAAATTGCAGTGATCATTTAGCAACTGACTGATGGGTCACCTATTCCCATAGCAGAAGCAAACTGTTCAAATTAATCAGTGGTCACAGGCACAGCCAGAAATAGGAGTTTAAATATAACTTCGTTTAAACTATCTATTCTGAAACACAGAATTAATACAAATCATTATGCCCTGAAATGAGAAGTGTTGCTAGCAAATTACTAGGAAAGAGCCAGGTAATAAGAGTTTGGCAAACCTTACTTTGCTCATTACCGACGTTTCAGTCCCCACTGGGAAGGCTACTTCTTGAGTTCTTGATAAAAGCAAGGTTATCCCTGTCTGTAATTCATGTTTCAAATAAAGACTGCTTTCCTAAAAGTCACCTGACACTCCAAGGTGCTCATGATCTCTTCCTTCATTTATAAATACACACTCCTAGGAAATCATCTGTCGCTGGGGACCCTCTCCGAGGGACACTGTCATTGTCACTCTTCCAGCTCCTGGTTGGATTCTTACTTCTTTTCAAGCTTCCATTCAGTCTCTTAAAGCTTCAGACATTGCTTCTAGATACTTCCTCTATTTCCATCTCATATTTTAACTCATACTTCCTTCCTGAGAATTATATTAGCCCTAAACTTTCTGCCTATAGTCATTCTTCCTTCTTTTAATAAGTTTACTGTGACCTTATAAACATAACCCACCCAAGATCAATACCTTCATTTACATATGCATGATGAAGCCTGTTAGCTTGTTAAAAATAGGTTATTTTGGTTGTCTTCAAATTGTGCAGAAGAAACAGAAGTCCCAGTGACTATAAGGCAATGCTTCTCATGCAACAGCACATAAGGTTAAACCCCACGTTTTCTTTATCCATTCATTTTGCAGTGGGCACGTGGATTATAAATAACAGTTCAAGGAATAGACCTCTGCTCTCCATGCCCCTCTACCTGCACGGCTTCCCTGGTTCTGACACAAGTTCTCCGTGAGCACTCAGTTTTAGCATCACATTCTCTCTTCCAGTTGTCCTGACCCTGTCATTCTATTTCTGTGGTAGACTTGACCACTCCATCCTTTCACCACTGCTATACTTTGTACATATTTACAACGCTGCATTATAGTTGCATTGTAGCTATTTTTCTTTATGCCTGCCTTCTCTATCAGTGTGCAAGTTAGACCAAGAAGCATATCTAATTCAGATAATTCTGCATGTCCAGAGCTTTGTGTATAAGAGGGACACAATAAGTACACATTCCATATACAAAAGAATACAAAACAACAACAACAAAAATGGATAAATAAATGAAACAAAAAAAACTCATGCAGTAGTCTCCTGTTATTCCCAGGTTTTCTTTCCATGGTTTCAATTCATAAGTTTTAAATTGCACACTATTCTGAGTAATGTGGTGACATCTCAACTGTCCCACTCTGTCCTGCCCAGGACATAACTCATCTCTTTTTGAGCTTATACATGCTGTATACTCTATTTATCCTTTAGTCACGTAGTAGCTGGCTCAGTTATCAGATCAGTTAGCAGTTATAGAGAGAGAACACATTCACATAAACTTTATTATAGTATAATGTTATAATTGTTTTATTTTATTATTAGCTGCTGTGAATCTCTTACAGATAAGTTAAATTTTACCACAGGTATGCATGTACAGGAGAAAATACAGTATATATAAGGTTCAGTGCTAGCTGTTGTTTCAGGCTAGCTGTTGTACCAGGGGTCTTAGAACATAGGTATCCCATAAGGAGCAAACTATTATACTCATATATTGTTTTTAAACTTCTTTTGAAAGGTTGTATTTGATAATGTAGGACAGGGGTGTCTAAACTTTTGGCTTCCCTGGGCCACATTGGAAGAAGAATTGTCTTGGGCTGCACAAAACTACACTAACACTAATAGCTGATGGGTCGAAAAAATTAAAAAGTCATCAAAATATCTCATATCCTTTCAAGAATTTGTGTTGGGCCACCTTCCAAGTTGTCCTGGGGCACAGGTTGGACATGCCTGATGTAGAATATGGGTCTTTTTCACAATAATCTGACAATACCTACATTTTCAGCATCAAACAACTGAGTGATTTTTTTAATCTTAAGAAAATTAGCTTCCTACTTGACTGTAAGATTGGAAATTTATTCAATGGTGTGCAGCACTCAGATGATATTCAGCCATTCTCTTGACTATAAGGAGTTAATAGAGGGCAGTGGTTAAAAGTGGGGCCTTGGGTGTCAGACAATAACTGGTTCAAAGCCCACTTCTCCCACCTGATAGCTGGGCAACTTTCAACAATTTCTAAACCTCACTGTGCTCATCCATAATGAAAGAATTTTTATTGTAATAATAGAAAGTAAAATAAACGATCTTGATTTATTCTTTCGTTTTAGTAGTAAGAATTTCTAGTTTCCTCAACTAACCTTCTCATATGAAATGTATCTAATGTGACCTCCTTACCCAAAGAAGACACTGCTGATCAGTTAATAGTTGTTATCAGAGGCAGAACTTAAATGACCGAAAAGCCACACCTACATTAAAGAGAGGAACAGATATAACATAACAAAATTTTGTTACACTTTGTTTATTAAGTATTTACTGAGTACTTTCTGCATGTTAGGCACTGTGTAAGATAAAGAGATTAATATGTGGAAAAATATAAACTGCATGCGACAATAATAGCTAATATTAACTTATACTTACTTAATGTCAGTGTCTATAACCCTCATATCATCTCTAGAAGTTAGACATGATTAAAATCTTCACAGTGTAGATGAGAATAGCAAATGCTCACAATTTTCTCAAGTACCTAGCTAACAGATGAGACAGGTTAGAATGGAATTGCATATTGTTTAACTCCTCAGGCATCACTCTTAAGTACTGCCCTCTGCTAATTCTTTACAATCAAGAGACAATGACTAAATAATATCTGAATTGGTGGCATAATAATCTTCCAATCACAGTCAAGCAAGAAGCTAATTATCTTAAGGTAAAAATTCACTCCAATTTTTGATGCTCAAAATTTAGATGCTTGGATACATCTGGTTGATTCTGAAAACTTGCACTTTTCATCCAGATGGCCTGTCATTATAAGTATCATAACATAAACACAACCAAACTTGAACTGCTCAAGCCTTTCTAAATGGACTTTTGAGCACTCCTTGTTCTTTCAAACTACAGAAATGATCCCTGAAATTATAGTCTTATTCTTTACTCTTTCAGAGATGCAATGTTGATTTCAATACACGATTGTCTTTTGAGTGCTGCCCTACAGTTAAAAACTTACGAGGTTTCATTACAAGGATATAAAACCAGAAAATGCAAAGCTGAATTGATGATAATCTTGAAGTTTATTTCTTTCTGAAGAACCTCGAACATTGATATCACTGGTATTGCAGTTACCTCTGTGGACTGAAGAGCTGGCATTTATACAACATCTTATGCTCCGAGAAGAGTAAGATGAACAGAAGTCCAGACTCCTGTTACTGGAGGCAAAACATAGCAAGGGAGAAGTAATGGCAACGAAGTCTGTCCCCTAAGTGAATAACACAGGAAGGCTAAGGATTAGAACTTGGTTTTGGTGTTTTGTTCTACTTTTCTTTTAAAAGATTGAACATGGTGTCTGTTAGGAATACGTGAAATCTAGAACAAACTAATTCAGCAGTGGTGTCCCCTGACTGCTATTTCATGGGGTCTATTCCTGGGTAAGACATCTTAGAGTAGGGGTGCCAGCATAACACTTTTGTTTGAAGAATTTCCCAGTGAGTCACCATTTTCCTTTTCCTGGAGCCTCCCACTCCACCCTACTCTACTACTCTGATATTTTCACTGTCTTTCTCTCAAAAGCAGGTTTTGGGCTATTTACATAGCAACTCAACTAGTAAATATAACATTATTGATACTTGTATACATTACTGCTTTATATGAACAAATCATTTTCCAAAACATATTACTAATTCTATTTGTGGCATCTATCCATCTAACTAATTAAACATTTCATGATATTGTTCACCACTTGACCACTATAAACAAAGAACACAGAAATTTGATCTAACATATTTGCACGCAAATGATAAAATTTTATTCAGCATACGCAAATGGGAATTAAGTAGTTAAATAAAAAAACCTAGTAGTAGCCAACTGAAATACAACCATAAGTATTTTTTGTTTTGTTTGCTTATTTGTTTAATAATTAGAGTTATTTTATTTCATTTGTAAAAGCCACCATTCTTTGTTGTGAAATTGAAAGTTAATAATGGGGGAAAAAAGCAAGAAGGAAAAGTAGAAAGAGTGATCACATGCATTCCCAACAACTCACAACAAGAAATTAACTTTTCCAAAAAATATGTCCTAGATGGAATTCCATCTCCAATATTTGCATATGTCCATTCACTATTTAGCAGAAACTATAGAAATATTGTTAAAGATGATTTAGCCTAATTCTGAACTTGGAGTTATGATAACAAACCAGACTTATTTACCTTGATAAATGACAGAGATTAGATTGGTGTGAAAAAAAAGTGTAGATCATTAGGGATGCACATGAGAACGCATAGCAGCGAAGAATCAAGTAAAGATGAAGGTTCGAAAAGGACAAGAATAAAAATAAATCTTTTAGCAACATTTAAATAAAGTTTTCAGCTGTTACTTAGAGTACAGGTGTTGGAATTAACACTAAATAATCTCTATATTTAGATATGTATATTAATTATAACTTGTTACATTGACATTAACTTTGATTCAACTATTTAATAAAATACATAAAATTCAACCAAAGGTTCCATTTATTCTCAATCATTTCTTCTGGCTGTCCTATTTCAATTAAAATTTTTGTTGAGATAATTGTAGATTCACAGGCAGTTATAAGCAATGATATAGAGATACACATTTTTCCCATTTTTCACCAATAACATTTTATAAAATCATAATATAATGTCACAAGTGTTTTAACATGGATAAAAATCCACCAATTTTATTCAAATTTCTCTAGTTTTGATTGTACTCATTTGTGTGTGTCTATTAAGTTCTGCAGGCATGTCTCTAGTTTTGAGTGTCCACCACCACAATCAAGATACCGAACAGTTCCAACATAACGAGGTCCCTCAGGTTGTCCCTTTATGATATATCCTTCTCTTTCCTCCTCCACCCCCATCCCTAACCTCTGGCAATCATTAATCAGTTTTTTAGTTCTAAAATCTTTCATTTCAAAAATTTATATAAATAGAACAATACATTATGCAATCTTTTAGGGCTGGAATTTTTTTCTGCAGAAGATTCATTCAAGTTGTTTCATATATCAGTACTTCATTCCTTTTTATGGCTGAGTAGTATTCCGTGGTATATTATTACACACCGCAATTTGCTTAATTATTCACCTTTTGAAAAACATCTAAGCTGATTTCAGTTTGGGGCTATTTCTCAGAAATAATTCTTCAGTAGTGCATATATTCAATAGCAGTTGGATGTTTGGTTTTATAAGAATCTACCAAGCTGTTAACTACAGTGGCTATAACATTTTATATTCCCACTAGCCATGGATGATGAGTAATCCATTTTTTTTGGATCCTTGTCAGTGTTTCATGTTGTCACTGTTTTGTTTTGTTTTTATTTTAGCCAGTCTAATAGGTATATACTGCTATCTTGTGGTTTTAATTTGCATTTCTCTGATGGATGCTATTAAACATCTTTTTATGTGCTTATTTGTCATCTATACGTCCTCTTTGTTAAAATGTTTATTAATGTCTTTGGCTCATTTTTATATTAGATTGTTTGGTTTTAAACTGTTGAATTGTGAATGCTATTTATGTATTCTATTTACTAGTTTTTTGTTGCAGATGTGATTTGGAAATGTTTTCTTTAAGTTGTAGCTCATCTTTTTTCTAGTTCACATGGGCTTTCACAGAGCAAAAGTTTAAATTTTAATGAGGTTGAATTGATCAATTAGTAGATTGTATTATACTTTTGGATTCCTCTAAGAACTCTTTGCCTATCCCTAGGTCCCAAAAATTTCCTATTTTTCTTTCTAAAATTTTTATAATTTCATATGTCACATTTAATGTTGTGGTTTGTTTTTAGTTAATTTTCATGTAAGATATATTTTAGGTCAAGGTTTATTTTCTTGTTTGTTTGTTTGCTCTTGTCTTTGGATATTTAATTGTTCTAGCACATTTATTTCTCCATTAAATGGTTTTACACCTTTGTCAAAAATCACCAGAGCATTAAGGGTTTGGCACTGTCAACACTGTGGCCTGGGCTCGATTCCCAGTCAGGGAGCTACCCACATACCAAAAAAAAAAAAAAAAAAAAAAAAAAAATCACCAGGGCATATTTGTGTGGATGTATCTCTGGTATTCCCCTCTGACCCACTGGTCTGTAAGCCGATCTTTCCATCAGTACCACACTGTCTTCATTACCATAACTTTGTTAAGGCTTAACACCAAATAGTAGTTCTTCTCATTTTATTCTTCTTTGTCAAGACTGTTTTGGCTGTTTCAGAGACTGTGTCTTTTCATAGAAATTTTAGAATAAGTGTGTCTATATCTATACTTCCTCCACCCACCCAAAAGAAAAACCTTCGCTGAAATTTTTTATAAGAATTGCTTAATTTCGTTTTTAAAAATACCAAATAAGGACTTATTTTAGTTATTAATATTACTGAATACTGGTACTTACAAAAGAGAGGCTCATAGGCAAATGCAGGTATCTTGAGAATTATGTTCCTGCTCAGATGTTCCAGAGATTATGTAAGGGTGTGGTCAGGTACTGTCCCAGTATTATAGGTCACAATGTCACATGTCATTGTTAATTCAGAAACCAGTATTTTTTGTTTTCATATAGACGGTCATAATATGTAAACAAGATCAGTGTTGCTGCTCTTCAGACATACACCTTGTGAAAAAAAGGAATGGTAATACCTGCTTGTGTTTACACTCTTGCAGAACTAAAATTAGCATGAACTTTTAGTTCTCTTACTTCCTTGGAGAAGGAGCTGGTATCTCAGCGAATAGTCATTATTTTATACTGATTGATTTAAGCTTTTATTCACATTCATCCTAATTAGAATCAGAGTTTTATGTGAGGCACTAGTAGCATCCTTTAGAAAATCAAATGGATTATAATTAGGAATTAATGTGATATTTGGCAGAACCCTAGATGCTTCTGGGTCACTTGCTGCATGTTCTTTGTGAAGAGCCATCCCCATGAAGCAGCTGGAGCTCCAAAAGGACATTTGACTGGCAAATTGACTTGATTGATTCAAATTAGATTACATACTAGAAACACATTTAGCTCAAGTTAAGCACATTAATATATACCAGTTAGAATAAAGACCCAATTGCTTCCCTGTTATTCATTAATGAAACTTAATGACTTCAACAAAACATTAATGAAAAAAAAATTGGCTTGCATAATTCATTTGGAAAAATTAATGAATTGTTGTATTAAGGGTAGCCTGCTCCACAAAGTAATTATGGAGACTTTGATGGATAACTGTTTATGTTATTTATTTAGCAATCTGTTGTTTACCTTTTTTATTTTATATTGATTTGTTATACATATCATTTTTCTCCTACAGAAGGAAATTAAGTATAATTTAAAATGATTATTATAATATATACATATAATTGATAAGATGACTGAATTTTAATATGCTTACTAAATTCAACATGCATTACAGAGAGGAAAGCCTTATTTAGTGGTAACATCCACCAAACTAGATTTTTAACACAATAATATATGCCAAATTATATCCTTATTTAGTAGATAATTAGAAGGCAGAAATGGGATAAAACTTCAAGTTAACATCAAGGCTTTTGTTTTGATTAGACAAAGCCATGGTTTGTTAATATTGTTAAAGGTGCCAGAAATAAATATTTAATAAGAAAAATGCAATATTTAATGTTTTCTGAAATGCAATATGAAGGGCTATGTGAATGAGGAATTAAACATAATGTTGAATCAAGAGTTTAGAATTCTAATTTTCTTTCACTTTCAGTTTCCTCTATTTCTTTGATCTACATGCTAACCATCACCAATTTATGTAAAATGGAAATGTTAACAGAAAAATTCATAGTTTATATACTGACTAATGGCTTTAATTAGTTTGATAACTAATACAATGGTAAGAATTAATGCTGTTCAGGTTAATCCTTATTATAATGTTGATTAAATTATTTTTTGGTAGATACAATTATAAAAGAACAAGTAACTTGTTTTAAATTATATATAGGTGATCAAAAGCTACCCTTTTTTAAAGAAGATAACTCATTATCTGCTCTGAATAATTGGAAGTATTTTTACACTGAATTGCCTCAAAGAGACTTTTATTCCATTATAGGGTAGATTATTTTGCAGGTAATAGCAAGACCACTTGCATAATAGCACCATGTTTCATTAAGATAAAAAAAGATAAAACCTGAATAGTCACATTCCAAAATAAATCAGGCCAGCTCTCTGCTGATCAGCTTCAGCTTTTTCATTACTGTATGGATAAGATGGATATTTTTCAAAACCTAGTTTAGACAAAGTGTTCAGAAAGAAATGAGTTCTGCAGATCAAATAAAAATTAAGGTGAAAATAGATGTTCTTCCCCCCTCTCCCCATGGAAATATTTTAAAATAAGAGACAATTATTTCTCAGAACAGTTAAGATCGCTCAGGGTTTTTCTCCTTCATACATTATGCAACAACTATTTTAAACTCAGCCTATCTCAGGGAGGTGAAAGAGAGAGAAAAATAAGTGAAAGAATACAACTGAATATCATTCTTTCTGGAGACAGAACACACATGTCTGCTTGAATTCCTTATTTCTATTATTCCACAGAAACAAATAGCTCAAATCATTTTTTAAACATTGGATTCCTCCACTTTATTTATTTCTCTACTAACCACTGGATGGCAGCATAGGACAATAAATCAAAATTGATTGCCTGATTCAAGACTATCCAACAGTTTATCAGACCTGGAAGTTTCTGGTACCTAACACATACAACTGGTAACAAATTTGTTCATGGAGGAAACATGAGTGATATTTTAGTACACTCATGTGTGGTTGCAATACAGCTCACCAAGTAGTTTCTCAATTTAGTCCAGTAGAAACAGTAGCAGAATGTCTTTCAGGCTGTAGTATCTTGCAGGGTCCTTGTGTTATCAATGTGAACATAAGTTAGCGGTGAGAAATGTGAGAACTTTGAAAAAATGTTAAGAGGCAGAGATCATAAGATGGCAACTTAGGTAAACCTTATGCCTACTGCCTCCCAGGATCACACCAGAACTTCAAATAAATTATAGATCACCCTCAAGAATTATCTAAAAACTAGCTGAACAGAACCCCTATACCTAAGGATATAAAGAAAAGGCTACATCAAGACTGGTAAGAGGGGTGGAGACATGAAGCAGGCTGACCCTCAACCCACAGATAGTGGTTAAACACCAAGAGGAACGTTTCCCAGTCCCACATCGGGCTCCTCAGCCCAGGAACCTGTGCTGGTAAGAGGAGTTCCAACAACACGTAGCGAGAAAAATAAGCTAAGACTCTCTTTGTCCATCCTGGTCAGATGGAAGGTGGCTGGAAACCCAGAAGCCCTCTTAAAGGTTCTGCACACAGACTCATTCACTTGCAAACACTCACCTGGTCTTTAACGAAGGGAGGGAGCAACTCGAGAGGTGCCAGAGATATATGGGAAACACTGAGTTGTGTGGCTACAGGGTGAGGCTTAAGGAAACACCAGTCATTTGCTCTTGTGTAGACACTGCCTCAAGTGTAGCCTACAGCAGAGCACCATCATTCCTATGTTTAACCTGCTCCCAAATGGTCAAATCTGAGACCACATGGGTCTGGTAAAATCCATGCCCAAACATCACCTGGTGATGCCCTGGATCGCCACCCCTCACAGCTAGTACTGCACCACCAGAAACACTCTTTGCTCCTGAGTGGCCAGCCCTGCCTCACAACCTGCTAAAGCCTTTCACAGTAGCAGACAAGCTACAGATGCTGAGGAAAGTTTGGTTGTGGCAGTGCACCAAAACTTCCATCACAGCCTCTCCTGGGCAGCTCTCAGGGCTCTGCAAGTCTGAGGTGAACAGTGGTTGGCTGTGGTGTTCTCAGAGCACTTTTCAAAGTGGTTACAAGCCAGGACGTGGTGCAAGAACTGAATCTATATTAACCATGTAAAAACCACCAGCCACACCATGTGACTCCCTGAGACTGCCCCTCCACCCCCCGCACCCACACCCCAGCTAGTTCTGTATCATCAAAGGCACTCTCAACACCAGGTCAAGCAGCTCAGCCTGTGCACCTGAAGAGGCTCTTTCAATGGTTTAGCTTTATGAGCATCTGGCACATGACAACAGGCCTAGCGGGCCCTGAGCTGCCCTAGGTCCATTACTGATGGCAACTGGCCTCAGTTCACAGCAAGACCACCTCCACATGCCCCCAGGTTCAGCTCAGGAAGCAGCCAACCACATACAGCTTTGTAGCTCTGACCAGGTAGCCCTGGGCCAGTCACCGGCCAGGCTGAAAGTGGCCTGCACAGGAGCCCCTCCCAAGAGACACCAGAAACAACACATGCAGAGACGGGCTTCAGACCACCGCAGAGCATTGTCTGCTTAGCTCCACAAGTGGCAAACCAAAAAGATAGTCTCAACAGGCATGAGAGTTTGCATGGGTGAATCCCCTTCTGTGGGGGTCAGCCCCCACACAGCAGTTTATACACTGTGGGCATAGCCAATCTTCACTGTCAAACAGTTTGGGAATCAATCCCACCCACAGATACACCAAAAGCAATTAAGGCTCCACTGCAATAGAAGAACACACACAACACATAAAAGGAACAGTCCCGAAACACACACACAAGAGATCAGGGAGACTGTGCCATTGGAAAACACAGGCCACTTACTACATAAGGCCACCAAGCAAATACTGAGAGACATAGCTCTACTAATACATAGAAGCAAATGCAGAGGCAGTGAGAATGAGGAAACAAAGAAACATGTTCCAAATAAAAGAACAGGAGAAACTTCCAGAAATAGAACTGAATGAAATGGAGGCAAGCAACCTACCAGAGACGGATATTAGTGAGAATTTCAACAGAGAGATAGCAAGCATAAAGAAGGACATAGAAAGTATAAAAAAACAAAGGACCAGTCAGAAATAAAGAACACAATAATGGAAATGAAGTATACACAGGAAGGAATCAACAGTAGATTAGATGAAGCACGGGAATGAACCAGTGATTTCGGAGACAGGGTAGCAGAAAACACCCAATTGGAACAGTAAATAAATAAAAATAAAACAAAGATAGGTGAAGTACCTTTGGGACAACACCAAGTGTAACAACATTCACATCACAGGAGGACCAAAAGGAAAGAGGCCACAAGGGATCAAGAACTTACTTGAAGAAATAATGACTGAAAACTTGCCAAATCTGATATAAAATTAACCTTATTTTAAACGTTTCTCATATATCTTAAATGATATAAATAATTCAGTTTATCTAAAACAAAATTTGTATGTGGAAATTGGGCACCATGTAACTATAATGTGGGCCTAACATTGAAAACCAGCTTATCGGTATATGTTGCCATCTAGTGGCCATTTCTTAAATCACAGTTTGGACTGAAACAGTTGACATTTGACTAAAAAAGTATCATGCAATAATTATATGTAGAAGTAGAATTTTAGAGTAGACCATCATTGAACTGAGGTTAACTTATAATTCTAAAAATCTAATTTGAGAGAAGTATTTTATAGGGGAAATCTATTTGGTTTTTATTTCATTTATTAAGTTTCTAAATTTACTGAGTACCAAGTGTAAAGTATACTATTTCTAGGGATTTGGATGTTTGGCTGCTTTTGATTTGCCTACTCATCCATATTTCCACCAGGCTATTCCCATGCATTTAATTTACAGATTTACTAGTCATGTCAAGTTAGTGAAAGTCATATTGCCTTTCAGAAAAAAAAAATTAGTCAAAATACATCAGCTAATCAAAGCAACCAAAATTAAACTTGTAGTCAGTTCCCCAAGTAATGGGATGTGCCTACTTTCAGCCTTAAAAATAGTTACAATTTTATTTATTTAACAACTACTTTTTAAATACCTATTTAGCGCCTTGTTATAGCCTAGTAAGTACAAACAAATAATAAATAATATATACCCGATCTCTGCCTCATGGGGCATCTAAGGGAGAAAACAAATAATTATAAACAAAAAGGACTTCATTGGAATTTAATCTAACCACTCACAAGCCACCCTTTAGAGTATTGGGGAAGGAGTTTGTAAATATCTACCCATTCATGAACTTAGTGGCCATTTCTCTGCCTCTATTCCTTGCTGGTCAGAGCGCGTATCACCCACCAGCACCCAGTACTGTTATACTGTCTCCACACAGGGCCCAGCCAGTGTGGAAGGGCCCACTTTACTGTCTTCCTTCTTGGTGTCTCAAAATACCAAAACAAAATACTGTAAGGGTATATAAGACAGTACTAAATGCTGAGAGATAAATAAAAAGAATTATAACCTAGAAGAGAAAACTTTACATTAGCCATGATCATGTCATAGGCTAAATAAAGAAAGAAACAAGACGTATGTCCTTCAGAGCACACCCCTCTGACGCACCCACATTCCTAGTAGTGCTGCCCAGTCGTTGGGTCAATGTTCTTCTCAGATAACTTCTGACTTTTCAAACTTTTGCATAAACGTTTTTTCTCTTTAGGAAAAATCCCACACTCTACTTTCAGGGGTTGATCACCTCTAATACCCACTAGCCCCTCAACCAGGGACCATAACTCTCCAGCAAGTCTCCCCAAACTGTTCAGAGTGGGTGGTATTTTATTTACCCCTCAAGCCAGTTTCTTCTGAAGGTTGTCTGTTAGTGAGGTGTTCAGAGATGCTTTATTCTTCTCATTCTTTATCTAGCTGCTGATTATTGAACTAAGTGCATGTGTTACATGCATCTACAAACACACAAACTTGCAGGGGCAGTGCAGCTTAAATTCACAACAAAAAAGACATTTTCCTGAAACAACCTTGCAGTTCCCCACAGTGAACGCAATTCTGTGTGTACCAAAGAATAGTGGAAATTCCCTGTTGTTTTTTTCCTTTTTTTTAAGCTATGTCCCAGAGATTCCTATTGCACATGATAAACAAATAATACTAATAAGTCTATTACAGACCATATATCATTTGATGACTATCTCCAAGCCACACATAGACACAGAAGACATTTAGAAACTAAAATTATTGGGAGCTTTTCTCCTTTGTACTTCAGTTTAAGTTTATGAACAAAGCGTTCTCTGATCATTTCTTTAGGTAAAAGGGAGTGGATATCTTATGTTCTCCTATCCATTTTCCTACCCAATTTATACCTGGAGTTGAATGCAAAGTAGTGATGATGATAGTGGGG
The DNA here is from genome assembly GCA_004026885.1 of Lyroderma lyra. Lineage (NCBI taxonomy): Eukaryota > Metazoa > Chordata > Mammalia > Chiroptera > Megadermatidae > Lyroderma > Lyroderma lyra. The sequence continues at coordinate 207,964 of PVJL010001495.1, read as the reverse complement.
GTAGAGAAAGGAATATCCTCCAATTACCCAGCTGGCATAAGCACTAACAGGGATATCTAATATCATATTAAAGGTTCAGAAGATCATAACGTTTAGGGTGATTCTTGGATAATTAATAGAAATTAGCTTGAATAAAAGAGATCACACGTACAAGGGAATGAGAAGAATTCTAGGTAGACCAAAAAGCACATATTTAAAGGCCTCAGTGTAGACAAGAATATCAATTAGTAATAAAGGAATATCACCATTCTTTAGAAGTCAATTATACTTATTCCAGCTCAAACTTTTTGGGGGGTTATTTCTTCCAATGAGTTGTGTTAACTATGTTATGCCTGTTTATGTTACTGAAATTCAGGCTTGGTTATATTCTAGTGGTATCTACTCCTTATTTCCCCCAAACTAAATACACTAAACTACCCAATCCAACCCCAAAAGTACAGAAATGAGAGTCTCTTCCAACCCCATACCCACTCCACCAGCTATCCAGAAGTCTGGCCTTAAGACCTGGGAGGGCAGGCTGCTCATCACATTCATGTTCTGGACTTGGAGTGCAGGTTCTCTTAGGCTAAGCAGTATGCCCTTTCCACTCACACGGGGACAAGGCAGTTGACAGCTGAGTGCTCTAGATATAATTGTGTGACCTCTCCCCTGACACTATTCACAGCTAGCACCTCCAGCTGACACTGGTGCCTGTAAATATGACCCTGGCCCCCTGTGGATGCATGGATTCCGTCCCAGAGAATTACTCTTCCTTCAAAGATAGACTAAGTATCTTCCTTTGTTACAGCCAGAGTTAGAGGGAGCAAAGGGAGAGAAAAGGAGAGCATGTGGAAAACAATATAGAACCACAGTAAAGACCAAAGTGACCATGGAGGTTGCTTTTACAGTGCCTGGCTGTTGGAGTGAGCCACCACTGCCACATGCATGAGATTACCAACGCCAGTACCAGTACAAAGCCACAACCGAGTACCAGCAATTGTCAGGAAGATAAGTCACCTCTGAAAGACTTCAGAAGAAAAGCACAGAAGAAACAGAGCCAGACCTCTCTCTGTCTTCTACCTTCCGTCACCTGGCAACTGACAGATGGAACCGAAAATACACCAAAACCCTAAATGCAAGTGAGTCCAAGAAATGTAGCTTGTATCTTTCTATCTTATCCACTACAGCACTGGTTTCCAAGTGGTGAAATGCGTACCCCTGGGGTACCCCAAAAAATAACCAGTGACAGCAAAAAAAACAAGTAAAGTGAAAAAATGGCAAAACTTTAATTAAGCAACAGTAAATGTTAAATTTTAATCACTGTTAGTGGAGACACTTCAAAATTAGATCACATTAGTGAATGGTGATTGGTGAGGGCATGGCTATGAACCCTCCCCTGAACCCGCTCTTCTACCAATCATTACGCACAGTTCCAGAACCATCCATTGGTGACCTTCCTAGAACTCCCCCAAACATAAATACCTCTGTAGCCAGACCGTTTGATCAGTTTAGTTATTGACTGAGGAAAGCTAAGTGCATTGTCTTTAATAGTAATTCTTTTCAAGTAGTTTTTTTATTTAATGTTTAAATACCTGATCATCATTATTAATATTTAACTGCTGTGAATATTGTAAAATTAAATCTGTGGTTTGTGCTTGTAGTGTAGCAATATTTTTTTCTTAACTTATTACCTGATTTCCACTAGTTTACATTAAGACAGCCACTGAACAAAAGTGTCCGTATTTAAAAACAGCTGTTTTAAAACACAAGGGGCACAATGTATAGAAATGGGTTTAAAAGGGGTACACAGTGGGAAAAGGTTAGGGAGGTACAACAGAAAGAAGAGGGGATAGATGTCTTGAATGGTTCTAGGTCAACCTTTTGGGCCTTTGAATTTGACTCAAAGAAATATTTGGCATCATCAGATGAAAGACTGTGTAGCCACATGTCCCTTCACCATTATTGTCCCAGCTTCTGGCCTCCCTTCCCTGGTTGTATTCCTGGAGCAGATGCTGGATAATCAATATCTATATTGCAAATAGTCACAAAGAGGAGTATAAATGGAATTGTGCCAGCCCACCAACTGAGATCCATCTCTTCTAAATGTACCTGGTATTCCTTCCGTAACAAGTCTGCCTTAGTTAAGAGTTTTTAAAATATCACATTTTATTTAAGTTAAAGTTGGTTACCATTGTTACTTTTGCTTTTAGCAAACTTAAAGAAGAAAAGAATATTCACATGATCTGGAGAAGAGTCCATTGGTCACATATACAGATAACAGATTTTGTCCTTTAGCAACTGAGACACAAATCGAAGAAGCAGCCACAACCACCCAATCAGTGTCACATGATAGGGTACAGAGTGTGCACCCTGATCTGATCTGCTGACTAGATTAATTTCAGCTTTCCTTTCTCAACGAGTACTACCTAATGTCCTGCCAGTAGATTCTAGATTTTCATCCATACTTTGATTGTATGACAGCTGTACCTGCTTTTTCCCACCTCTGGGAAAACACATACCGTTTCTGCATGTACTGCTATTTAAAATATACAATCACATCAGCACATGAGCACCAGCTTAGGGTTTCAAGTTATCTGGCTGGTCCTTTCTATCTTTATTTATTTATTTTTTCCTGATCTAGAAGCAAATTCATGTTATTCCTATCATTGTTTCTTTGGTCTACTCATCTATAAATTATAGGTAGGAAATACCCTCCCCTTCTCCTATTGTTTTTGGTTTTTTGTTTCATTTTGTTTTGCCCCTCTTGATGAAAATTTCTTTCCCATTGGACTTCAATAACATCTCCTTATTCCTGCAGATTCTATTGTGACGTGAAAGAATTTAAATCCTCAGATTAAATGCTATCCCCTTGTAAGCTTTTGCTTGCAGAATTCTAGTTTTTTCTTTACTTTATCTAAATTCTGACATAGAGTTTAATCTTTTAGGTAAGAATCACAGCTATTTTGTTTTTATTTCTGTCTCTATTAGCTTATTTAATAAATTTCTGACTCTGGTTTTGGTTTTCAAAGTCACAACTTAGAATGTTTGTTCACTATTTCTCTTGCTATCAATCTATTTATTTCTTCTGAAGATCTTGCCCACATTCTCAAATGTTGCCTTATATTACTTTGTATATTATTTCTTTTTTTCATCAACCACCCTTCAAACTGTCAATATGAGACAGCCCATTCATTACCAAGCAACAGAAAAATACGTGTGTCCTATTAGGATTCGCTGTTTCAATTTGGACACTCTTTCTCTCCTCACTAGTTTCACACAGATATTTAAAATTCATACCTTCATGGAAAAAGGAAACTCCCATATTATAAATGGTAGTGTAAACTGTGGTCTTGAAGTTTTTATATTTTAAAAATGTTTCCTTTGGCACCTTCTGTAATGGAAAGAAACCATGTCTATATTTGAAATTCATTTGGGGAGAAAGTATTTATAATGTGGAAACTATTGAAATATCAATACTGGGGTGTCAAAGAATGTGTACACATTTTAAGAGATGTTATCTATGTATTGCTTTTTGAAGCGGAACTGAATTACAGTAGCAATGTGTAGTATGACCTTCACTCAAAAGACGGCGTTAATCAAATGAATGTTAGTGTCACCATGGGACAGTCAAAGAAAATGGCAGAAGCATGTTGTCATTCCAAGAGCACAAGACCATTTTGAAGTGGTATTTGAAATTCAAGAAGTTGTTTGAGTTTCCTCCATGTTCTCCTGACTTAACATCCCTTGACTTCTACTTATGGGGGAACTTAAAGGATGTGGTGTACTGTAGAAAACCAGCTACACTGGCGGTACTTTGGAAAGAAATTGAAATGGCATGCACAGCGATACAAGTGGACACTTCGGTCAGCTTTGTTCAAGCAGTAATTCGCCATAATCAGAAGTGTCTGGACGCTGATGGTAACCACTTGGAGCACCTCTTGGAATTGCAAAAGTCAAGCATGACTTGTATTTATCTTTTAAAATCAGAATATATTGAGTTTTACAATTTTAATAGCTTTTTTTCTTTCTTAAAATGTGTATACCTTTTTTGGCACCCTCTGTATTTTTTGGCATTTTTTTCCCACTAGAACATATTTATAAAACTTAAACAGGCAGTAAGTAAAAATAAAAATCGACTAAATGACTAAGTACTGACTTATTTAAACAAGCTTTTTGATATAAACTCATCTTTGATATATTTCAAAAAATGACCGCTGGAGCCATGATAGAATAACAGACGTGCAAGGGCCCAGAGCTACCACTCATTCCAGTCCAGCAGCAGTGGCATGAGTTGCTACTGGGAGCAGCAGGGTCGGGGGTCCAGAGTGGGACAGCAGCAGGAGGCACCAGGAGGTTGGCTCCAAGGTGTTCTTCCCTTCGAGCCCCAATCATGCTTCTCTCAGGACATGAAGGGGATGCGTACTGATGCGGGTTTCACCCCAGTGGATCCACCTTAGCATCTGCAGGATTTGACTGACTAATATTGTTGTGGAATACCTCTGGTGACTGTTATTGCAATGTTGAAGGGCCACTATGGAGCAGTGACGGAACTGCATTTTAACACAGATGTCAGTATGCTCTTCTCAGCATCCACAGATAAAACTGTGGCAATGTGGGATAGTGAACCAGGCGAGAGGGTTAAAAGGCTGAAGGGACACACTTCCTTTGGGAATTTCTGTATTTCGGCCAGGAAGGGCCCCCGGCTTGTCTGCACTGGCAGTGATGAGGGTACAGTTAAGCTTTGGGACATCTGGAAGAAACCTGCCATCCAGACATTTCAGAACACCTACCAGGTGTTAGCTGTTACCTTCAATGACACAAATGATCAGATTATTTCCGGAAGAATAGACAATGGTACCAAGATCTGCGCCAAAACAGGCTGACCTACACCATGGGAGGCCATGCAGAATCAGTGACTGGTCTGAGTTTAAATTCTGAAGATTCTTATGTCTTGTCCTATGCAATGGACAATACAGCGCAGGTCTGGATTGTCTGGCCATTCTCTCCCAAAGAGAGGTGTGTAAAGATATTTCAAGGAAATGTGCACAACTATGAAGAGAGTCTTCTGAGATGTTCTTGGTCACCTGATATAGAAGCAAGATAGCAGCTGGCTCAGCCGACATCTTGGGATACCACAAGCAGAAGGATTTTGTGTAAGCTGCCTGGCCACACAGACTTTCCACCCTGACAAGCCCGTCATTTCTCAGCATCCAGTGACAAGAGACTATATATGGGGGAAATTCAGTGAAGTCAGGAACGGAAGGCGACAAGGCTGCTTGACCTTAAGACCCCAGACTGCATCAGTGGCCCTCATTCTCCCTGCAGGTGAATGAAGATCGTAACTAGCAAGAAGCTCACAGGAGGTGGCCATATGCCAGACACCACGTGTCCCATTGAGTCAGCCAAGCTTACAGTGGCCTCTAAAACCCACCGGCCAGACTTCAGGAACTGTTTGGGGTTTTTTCTTCTTTTCTTTTAAGATTTCTTCAAAGAGATAGACATCTGTAGTTTCCTGTTTTCTAATTCAGGCCAAAGACTTAGAATGTGACTGAAATTAGTTGGGGATTTTTCTTTTGATTCAATAACTGGCTGGTATGTTTTCTTTCTGTGTTTCTCTCAATCATTTTATATTAAAAGTCAAATAGATGCCTTTTTACAAAAAACAAAAAAATCAAAACAAATAAAAAACTGACTGTGGTAATAACATTTTGTTCAAACACTGCTATTGTTTTCATGAGCCAATGACAAATAATTCATAATGTCTCTTACTGAAAACATTTGGGTTCTTGGCATGATATGAATTAAATGCATGTAGATAAAGGATTTTTGATGTTAGTAAACAACAGTAGAATATGACATCCTAATGTGTACGCACCTAGATAAATCTATAAGGGTTTGTCCTCAGACTAAGTTCAACATAATATAGTATAAAACCAGTTGAAATACATTCACCAGTTATAGTGAAATAAGAAATGAAACTTAATCATTTGCCCAAAACCTTGAAAAGTAAAACCAAAAGAAAGAAAGAAAATATCTGTGGGTGTTAAATGTAGCCTAACTTCTGACCTCCTGCTCCACCCCAAAGAAAGAGTGCTGAGAAAGTAATATAAATTATAAAAAAAAATTTCTGAGTATTTCTACTAAGACCATTCAATTCTAAGATAAGTTGGCTGACACTTCGAGTGAGCAAGCCTGCAAATTACAGAGGAAAATCAACTGAAAGTAAAACCATTCACCTGGAGCCCTCAGCATAGGCAGGGAGACCAGGTGGCTTTTCATTTTCAGGACAATAGACCAAGTGAAGGGTAAGAGTTTGCTATCATAGAAATAGAAAATATCTGTAATTAGGATAGTTCAGATTGGCAAAATGTGGGCATTTTGTTATTTATACTTTTCACTGGAGGTTTATATTTTTTAATAATGAGCAGCTATCATTTCTATTATAACAACACTTGCGCTTTAAAAGCCCAGAAACACAGTAAAGTATATTAGGATAATTAGAGATAGATACACAGGAAAGTTTATCGTGATATTGAGCAGTTATTGGCTTATGTGGATATTGCTATTTTTGGCACAGTTTTATAGGTCAAAACCATAAAGTAGCTCATATCCCTGTAATGTTTACACCTGTTTCACTGTTAAAATAATCCCTTAAAATTGCTTAGATTGGTTATTCTCTCAAAATACCCCTTTATTCTCAAAGGTCTAATCTGGACAAATGTTTTATTCACAAAGCATTTCTTAGTTAATTGAAAAGGTAATTGAAAGCTAAAACCAATGTTGAAGACTACTTTTGAGAATATCTCATAATCACAATGTTAATTGGGTTGATTAAATTAACACAGCTTTGTAAATTACCTTCTTGTCATTCTTTTAAAAATGGAAATACAAGAAATCTCCAAAAACAGTAAAAAGGATTTGAAATATCAAAGCGATGCTACTAGATTTTGTAAAGTGTATTTTTTTAAAAAAACAAATGGGTATTTCTTTTAAAAACACACATATATTGCTGAGCCTCATCAGAAAAAAATAATAAAATAAAGTGGAAGTGTAATCTCTTAAGTCATCGAAGTGTTTTCAGAGTGTCCAGCAGGAGAATAAAAGGAAGTATAATATGGTTAATAGAAATAGTATCCTTCAATAAATCACTAAAATTTCTATCGATAGATGTCCAGTACGAACATAGAGGTCTAAGTCAGTGTTTTCCTATCTTTCCTCCTAGAATCCATGAGAGAGGTAAGATACATTAAAAACAAAACAGAATAGGCATAAGACCCTGCAGCTCTATTTTGAATGAAAACAGGCTGTAGTAACAGACTCAAAGGTGACCCCAATAATTTGCCGGTGTCCATGCCTTTGTGTCATCCCTCTTATTGAGTGCAGTTTGGGCCTATGATTTGCTTCTCACCAACAGAACATGGCAAAAGGTGATAGAATGTCACACCTAGGATCAGGCCCCGTTACATAAGGTGCCAGCATAGCAGACTAGAGGGGGAACAAAGCGAGCAGGCCTATGTGACAAGAACCTGGGGTGGCCTCTGGGAACTTGGCTGGCCTGAGGGCAACCTATAAAGACAAAAGTCAACAAAATGAGAAGCCCTCAGTTCTATAGCTACAAGGAAATAAATTCTGCCAAAAACCTAAAAGAGCTTGAAAGAAATTCTCCCCTCTCAAGCCTCCAGATGAGAACACAATCCAGCTGACATTTTGATCGCAACCTTGTGGAGTCCTGAGCAGACAATCTAGCTAAACTGTGCTCACACTTCTGCCCCATGGAATTGAGATAAAAGCTGTGGGCTATTTCAAGCCTTTCTGGTTGTGGCCATAGAAAATGAACATACAGATAGAATCCTTAGTCTGCAGAAAACTTACAAAGGCTACCAAAAGGGGATGAAACCAACCAGAAACCTTCTAAGGAAGAAAGAGGCAGCGAGCTGAAAGGACCAATGGAGGGAATCTCAGGAAATGTCGATAAAAACACATTCCTTGAAAGTGAAAGCACATTCTAATACGCAAAACCTTTAGATCTTGTTTTAAAATTTTTTATGGGTTCTGAGTTAAACAGTTGCCACAGAAGACCCAGGTTCGTTCTCAGATGCAAGGAATGTAGGATTATGGAAAGCATAGCATGGATGTACCATAATTGTAAGAAGCTGGAGAGAAAAAGAGAGTTCAGGAGGAAAAGTGATCATACCCTCCTCCCACCCCCAGAAATCTTCTCAACAAGCTGACTTAATAAAATTTAATTTTATTTAATGCTAAAGGGATTTATTTTTCCCAGAGAGAAAAAAAATCTTTAGTTTCATTGAAAGAGTCAGAGGTATTTTAAGATAATAAAAGAAATTCGATCAAGGATCACTATAGGGCATAAACTATACCCTGTAGAGAATAACATCATCACTTAAAACAGAACATCCTAAACTTGTGCCATGCCACTCAGGTAATTGATCATCAAATAAGGTTTTTGTTTATTTAGGTTCTCAGGACAAGATGCCAAATAGTAATAAAGGTTAAGGTTCTGAATATAATCTGCTAGTTTAGGCCCCTCGATGTACTATATTTTTTAAAGGATCCGGATATTAAGGTCACTCAGCTTCCTGTGAGGACCTTTATAGTATTGTAACATGTGGGATTTAGTAAGTGATGAAACTGAAAATTCAAATCCACTTTTGACTCTGGTCATATTAAATAACCAAACCAATGCTGACATTTATTGAATACTCACTCCAGGCCAGACAATGTTGGAAGAACTTCACATGGAATAGCTCGGTTAATTTTCAGAACAATCCAGAGAGGTAGGTACTGGTGTCGTAACTCCTCTCTCTCCTCTGATGACAAACCACCAGAGAACTCTCAGAGTTTACTCAGAGTGAAGTCTCTGACAAGAAACCCACAAGCGATGCATGTCACTTCCAGAAAGTACTGCGTAAGATTCTTCTGAGGACTTTCTAAGTCCAGAAATGATGCCATTGAGGAGATAGTTCAGTAGTGGAGTATTTGACGGCAGAAATTATGCCAACCTTCTTTGTGATGTTGTTATTAAAGAATAGAAAGGGACCTGCCCATTAAAACTCCCTCAAATAAAGTAATATATTTGGTACCCAATAGAATAATTACCCATTATTTCTGCCTCAAAGATCATAGTGAAAATAGTAAAGTACATAACTCTGCTTGGAGAAATATTCCCATTAACTTCCCAAAATGCAAGGGTTGTGGGACTGTCCTGATTTTGGGGGCAGGGAAAGTCATCTTACCAATATACGTATGAAATGAGTATGGATAACATCCATATATTTACCAAGTATTACTTTATATAATAAAGGCACAGGAAACAAAGAGATACTTAGATTGTTCTCTATCCTGAAATCCTAACCTTATTAATTTTAGACAGAATTTTAGAAAAAGAGACCATACCCCCAAACTGAGATTTTTACGTAAAGTTAGAAAGATCTGAAAACATAAATTAATTTTCTCATAGAAACCATCTCAAGTACATGTATTTGATTCGTGTTTGGTATTAGCAGCAGCAGCAAGAACAAAGCACTTGTGGGAAGCTACCACCACATGAGAATTGCACTGAGCTTTTATGGGGCATGAAATAAGGATTTGATTTTAAACAGAGAAGGGGAAAGAAGGGAACAAGGAAACAGGGAGTTAGCTGTGAGTTCGTATTAGACAACCAAGTCGGAGCCCCATTGTGAGAGGAGGAACAAGATGCCCACTGCTGACCCTGGCAGCCTGAGTTCTCCAAAACACGTGCTGGCTCAGACCTTTTAATGTTCTTTGTGACAGTCCAAAGTCACTCCCCTGAGGCTTCCTCTGCAACGTGCAAAAGAGGGTGTATGGCGAGTAGCCAGACTAAGGTGCAAACTCAGGGAAGCAGGAAATATCAGACACAAAGGAAGGAGAACAAAAAGAAGAAGAAAGGAGGATGAGGAAGGGAATTGAGGAGAAAAAAATAAAAAGAAAGAAGGTGAAGAAAGGAGGGGAAGAGGAATTGAAGGAGAAAGAGCGGAGGAAGAACACCTGCACGTATACGAGTAACTTACTTTACCTAGTGATAGAGGAAATCATAACTCATGTTTCTCCTCTGCTTAAATCCCCCCATAGGCTCTTAGCTTATTCCAAGTAAGACCCCAAACCATCATTATAGCCACAGAACCTACTCGATCTGGCTTCCCATGGTGACCCCCATTTCCCCACCTCCTCCTACTCTCTCTTCCACCCAAGGCCAGCTGCATTGGCTTTTGGAGCACACCATGCAAAACCCCAGCTCAGAGCACTGGTGTTAGCTACTCTCTTCCCCAGAATGTTCTCTCCCCTCCCCTGGTCCCACTGCCACGTGGCTTGCTCACTGACTTCCTTCAGGTTTTTGCTCAAATGTCATCTAATTACAAGAGGCTTCTGTAACCATTCTTAAAAAAATAAAAACCTCCCATAATTTTCTGTGCCCTTTATTCTGCTTTATTTTTTCTGTATAAAATGTATTCATGCATGCCATATTATACACGTATTTATGCATTTGTTTAGTATCTGTGTTCCCTCTCGTCAGGATTTAATTGTCCTGAGGAAACAGACATTGGCTATTTTATATCTTTAGCATCTAGCTCTGTTTGGGATGTGGTAGTTGTCCAAGAAATAATCATCAGTGAATGAATGAATTAAAAAATGTCCTTATTTCAGACAACGAACTGAAGCACAAAGGAATTAAGTAGTTTATCCAAGTTATTTGGCAAATTAAATACTTTTTCCATGCTGAGCCAAAAATGTTTGTGCTGATTTAGAACACAAATGGAATTCTATGTTGAAGCTGTTTTGTGTATGTACTCATATACGTATGTGCTATTGTTTGGGGCGGGGATTTGCCCTTTTTCTTTGGGGATCAGAGTGAGTTTTCTGAAACCTTTAGATCCAGGTTGCACCCTCTCTTTTTTCTTTTTTAAATTATATTTATTATAATACTAATACTTGAAAACATTGGAAGCTCCTTTAAGCCTGTCTTTCTGACCAGATTTGTTAGGCAATCTAAGTAAGCAAATTATTATCTCTGGCAACAAATAGGTCTAATTTCTTTTTTTTTTTTTTCTTTTTGGTATGTAGGTACCTCCCTGACTGGGAATCAAACCCAGGCCGCAGTGCTGACAGCACCAGCGCTGAAGCCTTAAGCCACTACACCATCAGGGAACTCCCCTAATTTCTTATCTCTAATCTATACACCAACACACATACCAAACTTACACCAATAAAATAAGATTATTACTTTCTGATTACTCTTTTTGTATTTATTTTTCTCCTTTTATGCCTAATATACTTAAGCTATTTTCTTGCATTTGCCCGAATAACCTTATATCATTATGTATCTACTTTACTTTATCTATGATGAATCATATTAAGAATAAAAGCGATAAATTTCAATGTATCAGAAATCTCTGTGAAATTGCACTTCAGCTTGGAACCCGTCACAGCATGTCAGAAAAACTTGCATAATCTATGAGCCAGAATACCAATTCTCAGTACAATTCTGCAACTGGTAATGCAATTTAACTCCACACACACAGATATACTTCTATCCAGGAAGTATAATAAATCTATTAAAGTTAAAATGAGAATCTATCTTTTAATAAAATAAATGTATACACACTTATGTCACACAGCATATATATAGAAAAAAATAAAATCAATAAAAATTATGTGGAAATTTAGTTAACAAATGTTCAGGTTTCCTTCTGGAGTCATATTGCATCTCTTAGCATTCCCTGAGGTAAAACACTGTCTGATAATATCCAAAAGGAATATCTTCCTCCCACTGTATTTGCATTGTGCACAGGAAACAGAGAATGGTTATAGGAGAGAGGTTGCAGGTACCTTGGCCAATGTTTAGCTTCTTTCAAATTGGCTTCTGAAGATCCTTCTGCTTTTGAAGTCATATGTAATTAGTCCATGTTCATTGCAGCACTACTCACAATGTTCCCACGTGTTTGTGCAGGCCCAGGTGTTTTCTGGTTGTGTTTCAAGCACAGGAACGGTCTGAAAGACTCAAGGGTGTGTCCACCACTTTCTCGTAGATACCTGAAAGGGAGCCAGGGACTCTGAGAGCTGGAGGCAAAGGCAGAACACCAAGCCTCTCTACCTGGAGGTCTCATGCAACTTATCTCTCCCAAAGAACACCATAAACCAGTTTATCCTGAATGGAGTTCCTTTTTTTTTCTTCTTCAATGTGGTGATAAACACATATCATGAGATCTGCCCTCACCAAATGTTTACATGTACAATACAGTATTTTAATATACTAGGTACCCAGTACATAGAAGTTACCATTCTATTTTCCGTTTTTATGAGTTTGGCTAATTTGATACCACATATAAATAGAATTACACTGTGTCCATCCTTCTGTGACTGGCTTATTTCATTTAACACAATGTCCTCAAGGTTCATCCATGTAACATATGACATGATTTTCTTCTTTTCATGGCTAAATGGTGCTGCCACTGGGGCAAATGGTATGGCTATTCCACAGAAAATTAAAAATAGAACTCCCATATATGATACAGACACTCTGCCTCTGGTTATTGTCCCCAAAGAATTGCAATCAGAATCTTGAAGCGATATCTATACTCCACGTTCATTGCACCACTGCTCACAGCAGTCAAGAGGTGGAAACACGTGAATGTCCATGGATAGATGAATGGGTAAGGAAAATATGAGACAGACATACAAGGAAAGCAAGTTTCTTACCTTTTCAGTAATCTCCCATCTTCTTTGAACAGTAGATAATAATCTCAATTTACTTCTATTATGTTCCAGAAATATAGCTCCTTTTATTTTTCTTTTACTTAATGTCTATTTCAAGTCCTTATTGAGCCAAAGTGTCAAAAAATACATCTGTCATTTGGGAATTTATTTCCACCCTCCTTTTTTTGGTGTTGAGTGTAAGGTTCACTTGGTCCTATAGAATACCAGAGGAAACTGGGTAGGGGATGTGACGCTTTTTCATTGACTCACACAAGTGATCACCAAGGCAGCTTCTACTCTGATCATAGTCACCTGGGTGCTTGAGATCAGGAGTCTCTATGTGTATGGCACACTTCCAGAGCATCTAATAAACACAGAAGGACTCAGTTGCTTAAATGGGGCTGGGGTTGGAGAATAAGCACAGAAAGAACACTACGTTACATAATTTTCTTGTGTATTATAAGTAAATATTTTTTGGAGGGGGGGAATAAGTGTTTTCCTACCACCACCCACAGTACCCATTGCTGAATCACGTGGCTTCCCTGCTCTCCCACAATAATAACGTTGGGTGGCCAGCAGACAGGCTTAGGGGTCTCTTGAACCTCATCAGGCACAGACTGGGAGAAAGTGCATATTCGCAAATATCATAGTGTCTGAGTAGATATAGTGCTGTCACGTTTTTGGTTAACTAACTTTCAAACAGAAGGTACTATTTTGGCATGGGTCTCTCTTGGTCATGAATATAAAAAGTCTAGACAGGGACTTCCCAGAGATGGACAGTGGCATTACAGAGAAAGTATTCCAGCTCTGCAGTGTAGCATGTGTTTTCAGCAATGACTACACTCCAGAATGGACTCTTATAAAGGGCATTTAGATGCAAAGGTAGATTCCTCTGGGTAGGTCAGAACTGAACAGAGAGAATAAAGCAAGTTTTCAACTTGAGTTTCAATTCTTTAGAACATTTTACTCAATGTTTTTGAGTATAGTTATTAGAATTATGCTCAGATTGATAAATTTCTGCCCAAAAAATATTTTCCAGTTTATATAAAATTAAACCATTTTGATTTTACAAAGATTATACAGGAAGATAAAAATCTTTCCAGTTTTCTATTTTATTAAAATTGATTCAGTAAGACTAAATTTTTATTTAAATTGATTCATTTGATCAATTGGAGGTTTATATCAAATTTTACCAATTATAGCATCTGTATTGTCATTTTTCTTGTTGATTATTTACACTGGCCTATATTTATAGCTCTAAATTTTGCCAAGAAGATAAGATGTTTCTACAATAATATATTAGTACATATGGTTATACTTATCATCAGATCTATTTTTGTTTTATTACATTTGATTTTTCACAAAAAAAATACTCATTTTGAATTTGGTAAATGACTGATAGTCATAGTTGTTTCTGAGAAACTCTGAACATGACCTTTTAGATACTGTAGGATTTCTTTCCAAAGTAAATGGATGCACAAAAGTTTTCAATTTCAATGAAAAGAGTCAGACATGCAAAGACACCTATTGCAGAATTCCATTTATAGGAAATGTACAGAACAGGCAAATCCATAGATACAGAAAATAGATCAGTGTTTGCCAGGAAATGGAGACACGGGGAGGGACTTCAGAAAGCGTTTCTTTCTGGGGAAATAAAAATGTTCTGGAACTACATAGTGATGATGATTGACAAACATTCTGCATGTACTGAATGCCACTGAAAGGAACACTTTAAAATGACTAAAATGATAAATTTTTTGTTACACACTTTTTACTACAATTAAAAAAAAAACAACCTAGGCTCTTGAATCACTCTCCTTGCTCGAGCCTGCTCCTACCTCTTTGGAGTGTACTTTCTCTTTAATAAACTATCTCTTTAAAAAAACAAAACAAAACCTAAAGGGAAAGTGGAAGTTCTGATGCTCAAATAGATGGAATTAAAATAAACTGTCTGATTGGAGGCCTGAAAACTTAATCTGGGTCCTATTTGTTTAAATCACTACTATCTTAAGTGTTCTGTCCATGCAAGCAATTCTAATTCTAACTAATACAGGAGCCATGAAGAAGCTATCTAGGGCTGGGATTAATCCTGAAATCATAATATAATAACAATTTTTAAATGTTATCAATGTTCATTTTAGAAAATGAACACAAAAACATAAATCAACTACAATTTCATTATCTAAAAGCAGGTCTTTTATTTTTCTTCTATATGAACATAAACTTTTCCCAAAAGAGAGATTAGATATTATTTTATAGTATTCCACCATATAATTTTATTGCCTATTGACCTACCACTTATAAATCTTTTACTATGTACAGGCAATGTTCTATGTGCTTTAAACATATTAGTTCATTTAATCATCACAACAAATAAATGAGGTCAGTATTATTATTTTAATTTTAAATATGACAACACTAAGCAAGAAGATAAATGGCCTTTCCAGTCACACAGAGAGTTACTGGCAGAGCCAGGATGCAAATTCAAACAATCTGACTCTAGAGTCCATGTTTCTCAACCACTATGACCCAATATTCAACCAAATCAATCCTACTGGACACTTGGAATTTATCCCCATTTTGCTCTATCATAAACAAAAATTCAATGAATATTCTTGAGGCCAAATAGATATACACAAAAATAATGATCACAATGAAAGTTCCTGAAATTGAAACTGGTTCAAATTATACTAAAATTTAAAGTTTTTAACACAAACCACAAATTTTTGAAATGGTCACCCTTACATTTGTGGAGAAATACACACACACACACACACACACACACACACACACACACACAACCCTACCTGCAGGAAAGATTCACTATGGAGCGTCCACAGCACCCTAGTTCAGTTGTAATTAAAGCTTGGAAGTTATATATCCTATCAGTTGCAAAGTGGCAGAACCAAGATTAAAATATTGCTTGCCTTTTTTTTTAACTCATGATGTTTCCCCTCAACTACATTGTTCCTCCAAGTAAGAATCCTGTATCAGCATTTTATTTCTCTCTTTTTTTTTTTTTTTTTTTGCTTTTTGGTATGTGGGTAGCTCCCTGACTGGGAAACGAATCCAGGCTGCAGCGCTGACAGCGCCAGTGCCAAAGCCTTAAGCCACTACACCACCAGGGAACTCCCAGCATTTTATTTCTGAAGCACTCTGTAATTATAACCATCTTCTGATGCTTCTTCACCCAATCAAATTCAGAAAGAAGGTAGATGATAGACAGATAAAGATTGATAGAGACACAGATAATTATCATTTGTCAAGTTGTGCACCAAAGGTGATCTCCCCCAAATAGTACACTATATATTAATGATGTTGACAATTTGATAATTATCCATTCTCTAGAATAGTCTCTAGTAATACAGTAAATGCATTATTGACAATATTTTATTTCCATGCCAGTCTGAAACACAATTTTATAACATCATCACCTTGGAATTAATCTCTAAATACAGTAAAGACAACACATCAAGTTAACATTGTTTTATTACACCCTATATTTGTAAATATTACTTTATACATCCAATTTTTGCTATTTTAACTTGCCATATTTCTTTAAAAACAAACTAACTTCTTTTAAAAGCAAAATTAAAGCTCTGTTAAAAATATCACACAACAAACCTTGCTGCATTTTAGACAGTTAACTGTTTCCTCATAAAAAATAAGAAAAAACAATCTGTACATGTACTTCAAAAATTCAAGGCCTAGAAAAAATGAACTATTTAGAAAGGTATGTTTTCACTATACATAGCATAAGTTTCACCATACACATCTAAGAAAAGGAGAATACTACATATTAAATGTTGACATTAACAATTTAAAAAAAATTTAAAAGCCAATTTACCTTTTCAGAAGTCTAGGTCTAAAAATCTAGATTTCTGGGACAAATAAGAAAACTAAAAATGTAGCATAAAATAAAAAAGAAATTTAAACCCAGAGGTAATCAAAGACCTTCTACCTTAGTGCCCAGAGGGTGATCTGAGGAGTGGAAAGTCTGCCACGATGACTCATTTGTTCTGCACAACCAGTGCAGGCCCCTCCCGTACCTGCCTTCAGATCCTTCATGCAGTTGGCTTACTCCTCCTTGAATCCACACTCCAAATAAAGTGAGGCATGGAGAAAGGGTTGGTGATATTTCACCAAAATCAAATATAGCTGTCACAGGCCTGAGAAAAACAGGAAAAAGAAGGGCCTGGCCTAGAAAAAGCCACAAAGCAAACCACGTTGCCTTTACTACCACTTGCGTCCCTTTCTTGGCCTCCCCCGTGGCCTTGAAGGCCTGTGTTTTCATGATGCTCTCACTTTTGCTGCTCGAATACCACCCACCTGCCTTGAGCTTATCTATCCTCCACTCAAGTTTTCTATATCCCTAATGACCACTCAATCTTTTTCTTTCACATACTCAAAATTCTTATTTCTTCTATTATTTTTTAAAAATCCTCATAAGAAAACAAACTCATAAAAATTAATTCATACTGAAGGGTGATTTGCAACCCTTAGTATGAATTACCACTTAGGTGCTGTCAGCAACATTGGGAAAGAGATTAAAGAATGTGGGAGAGCTGACTCACACCCACGCCACTTTAAAATAGGGCAGTGAGAAGGGAAATGACCTTCTACAATTCCCAGTCTCTGAGACGAACACAGTGCACATGGTGACAGATTTGTGGGCTTTAGTCTTAGGATGGTCCTACCTCACTCAATCCCTTCAGGAAAATGATCCCCCAGCTCCTTCTTTCCTCTAACATCTAGCCAAGTGGATGTAGTTATTTGGCTCCAATTTTTCTTTAAATATCAATTAATAGGAGTAAGAAAATGCTAATATGGGATTTATTTTCACCAGAATTAAGTTAAAAAATATTTTTATTTTATCTCTGGAACCCTGCCACCAGAAGTCAGGGAGCCTTAACCTTCACCAGTTTGCTCCTAATTTGTGGCGGTAGAAATAGGCTACAAAGTTAATCTACTGTTCCACCTGGTTACCTTTCATTTCCACTGAACCCAGAAAATTCTATCTATATACAGTTTTAAACAAATTACACAAATGGACATGAACTATTTCCTGGTATGCTTAGTTATCAAACAGTACATAAGAGCTAAGCATAAGAGGGTCTCTTCTTTAAACCCTGGATTTCTATTGTAGGACACACCACATACCAATTTCATTTTAAATTATTACCACCTTTTCCTTTGTTTTTCATTTCATTTAACATACATATATGTGTGTATGCATGGTTGTGTGTATGTACACACACAGAGACATACACACACACATATACATAGTCAGTTCCAACAATGTTCCTATAGAATATTGCCATTTCACAGTCTAGTTGGATAAACTGTGTCTAAAGTCAAATGAAGAATCTGGGGGGAGGGGGCTGCAACAGATCCCAATTCATACCTGCAAACATTTAAGTTAATTTAATCTTGTTTTTCTTCCAAAATTTTCTTCTATTAGTGATGCCTACTATTTCTTGTCTATTTTTTAAACTATCACTTGAAGTGATTGTACAACAATGTGATAATAGATTTACTGTAAGTTTAGGTATTCATTATTTTAAGTTTAAAGATCACGGCCTTATTCTGCCTTCCAGAGGCTCCATCACATAAACAAGTGTGAGAAGCACTAAATTTAAGCAACATCTTGAAAGATACTAAATTACACCTAGGGGTTAAATTTCTTATATTCTTTTGACTCTTTATAGCATTATGTAATATTTATTTCCCTTAATGAGTATTATATTTTCTTTGAAAATGGTAGTGAATGAAAATGTATGCTGGTCCCTCATTGCTACTTATAACCACTCGAGTCTTTCTTCAGACTACACGGCATAACCATAATCCATCCAAGGATAACATAGTCTAATTGCAAGTGGCTACAATTAAGAGAAAACAAAAGCCACATGTGTTAAACTTGCAAATGAAAATATGAAAGTACAATACTCAAGAGAAGAAAAGCAACTTTTTCTCAGCATAATTTTCATTACTGGCAAGTTATCGATAGTAGTCCTGAAGCTCAGGGGGAAAGAATTGTTAAGTTTTTTGGATTATAATCTCAATAGGAGTTTGTTAGTACTTTTCATTAAAATAAGGGCAATAACTCTCTGTATGGTGAATGTAATTTTGTTTCTTGAGAATAAGGAAACTTATATTCTTCATAATCATCTTTTATAAACCATATAACACACTTTCAAAAGCATAAAAAGAACACAATTTTTTAGTCTATACTATAGTTCCTGGTGTAAAGTTGCAGTTAAGTATTTTTGAAATTTTTATTAGGGCAAGTGAGTAGATAAGACAGCTTTTCTTGATCTTGTTGCTAAGCAGAAGAAAAACAAAATTTAGAAATCTTAGGGACTATTGATTAGGTACTACTGATTTTTTTAGAACCAAAAATCCAACAAAATTTCCTATACTGTTTGATAAAATCCTATTCCACTTAAATCTAAATCTGCAACAAGAACAGATAGCTACTCTGCTATATTCAATTAAGTAGAGCTTAGCTATTGTTGGAATAATATTTATGCAATGTATTTATTGGGAAACTATCTATAAAGAGAGCAGGTCCTTTATAGACCTTATTTCCAATACTACAGCATGAGATTTGTTAGTTATCCATTTACTCCTAAGTAAAGAAGAAAATCTCTTTTAGTATTTAAACTTCTTGGAAAAGATAAGCCATAAATCATGTTGACAATATAAATTGGTAATTAGCATAACTCAATTTTGGAATAATTCATATATATTCATAGTTTTATATATCTTCAGAAATTGAAATTGAATGTCTGACAAAAGCATATCTAATTGTAACACTGTAACTTTATCTCTTTGTGCATGTTTCTGCTAATGCAGTAAATTTTGCTTCCAAATTATTTAAGAAGTCCAGACCATCTTCTTCTTGTTTTTCACTGCAACAACCTACAGAACCAGCTGGCGATCCTCTGCCTTCATAGTTATATGTAAGGACATAATCTTGAGATGGGATGTGCTCTTCATTCTGATTATACAGATGCAATTTCTGTAAAATAAAAACAAAGGACTGTATTATTGTTTTAAACACACAAACATATGAACATAAAATTTATTTATTTTTATTTACCTGTTATGTTTTATTTTTAACCAGTGTGTCCTCTAATGGAGTCCTATATACAAAAAATGCACATGATTGGTCTCTATCACAAAGTGATATCATAAAGTCAGTACATTTTACATTTCTAGTAATCCATATTAATGAAAAAATATGTATACAAATGTTATATTTAAGTACATTTATATTATCATTAAATGTTTATTCCTAAATTTCATATCTAGAAGTCAGGCTAGTCCATAGGATGGTGACAATATGGATAGTGGTTAGGAATTTGAGCTTGAATGGTTAAAGAGTCCTGAGTTTGAGTCATAACTCTGGCTATACTGACTAACTATATGACATTGAGCAAGTTACTAAATATTATTGTCTCGTTCTTCTTAAGTCTAAAATGGGAACATAGACAGTGACCATCTCACAAAATTATTTCTAAATGATGACACAACATTGCATGAAAAATACCCTTATTATGGCCAGTACATAGTAAATGGACAGTAGATGTTACCTCGAATCACTACATATTAGATGCAGTTACAAAGTCAGAAAGAATTACTTCATTGGCTTCAGAATCAAGTTTCCAAGATAGCCAAAACGTGACATAATAGAGATGCTCAAAAAATTTCAGTGAAATGAAAAACAACATAACCCACATTGCAAAAATTTGCCTTCGGAATGGAGAGACCAAGCATTCCACCACATCTACCCTCGCTGTCTGTCACTGGTCTGTCTGCCTATTTGTCAGACTCCTGTACCTCCTTCCTTCTTCAACAGTGTCCCCATTTCCTCTCTAACCCAGAGCATATTTCCTGGTCTTACATTATCAGTTGTCTTTCATCATGACCAGTTTAGCCTTGCATCCCATTATCTGATGAGCATGTTGAAGAACACTCCTAAGAGTGCTTCTTAAGCTTTGCTCCTCCTCAACCTGATATTACATGAAAATGACTATCCAGAAATAGAAAAAGGATTAATCCTTGAATTTCATAGAAAAAAAAATATGCCATGGACATATAATAAATGACAGTAATGTCAGAGAATATATCCCATTTGTAGTCCATCAAAGGACTTGACAGACTTCTATTTCTGTTGTTCGTGTTACACTGGCACCTCTAATCAAAGTGAAAACTTAGTGCCAGGAAGAATATTTAATCCAGTGGTTCTCTTCCTGGTCAGCACATCTGAATCAACTGGAAAGCTTTACATACACACACACACACACACACATACACACACACACACACACACACACACACACACACACACATATATTTTAAGCCAAACCAA
This sequence comes from Lyroderma lyra, assembly GCA_004026885.1. Classification (NCBI taxonomy): domain Eukaryota; kingdom Metazoa; phylum Chordata; class Mammalia; order Chiroptera; family Megadermatidae; genus Lyroderma; species Lyroderma lyra. The sequence continues at coordinate 186,879 of PVJL010001495.1, read as the reverse complement.
TTCAATTGGAATCTTTCAAGGTAGAATGCAGGCACTAATATTTTTTAAAAGCTCTCCAGGGAATTTTGATGAGTGTCAAGATTGAAAGTCCCTTATTTAACCCTTCCTTTCTTTCACATCCTTGCTTCCTTCTGAATAAAACACTTTCTATTTTCATGGTGCTTTTTACATTAAAAATAGTGCAAATAGATCATATTATTTAAGTTCATCCTACAATTGTGTGCAGATGCTTTGTTGAGGCAAAGAAATCGAGGTTTGATTTGGGGAGTTGGTGATTGTGAGTAATGAGTTTTTCCCCACATTCTTCTACATTGAAAGTCTTTGAGGTAAATATACACATAAAACTGAAGTGTATCTTTAGTGAGGGATATTCAAAACCTCCAATTTTCATGAGATTTTGGCAATTAAGAGACTATGACAGATGAAATAAAATCCTTTTTACATTAAGTAATCTAACACAATCCAATAGCAGGAAAAAAATAACAAGAGAATGAGAGAGAAAGAGGATATAATAAAAAATATGGAAAAGCAGTTTCTTGAAAAATATATGTTACTTTCAATTTTCTATTGTTCACCACTTTGAAATTTAAACTGTAGAGTCAAATAACTTAGGGAAACTCACTTCATGAAGACGGGGCTGTGTGAAATTGTGCCACTCTGAGTAAGTGTATCTGGGGTTGTCCATCTCCACGTGTCCTTCCCTGCAGGAATCCAGGGTGTGATGATGCCCTCGGCATGACTCCAAGGTCTGGTGTCCTCCTTTCATCATCTCAATAGCTTCTTGCCCTCCATTTTTGACTCCTGATCCCATAGTACCACAATAGCCTTGGTGAGAGTTGTTGATTGTCTGGGTCAAAAACCCATTGGCAGAACACTGAAATCAAATAACATAAGATCGTATTGGGAGAAAATGGATTTCAAGTAAAGTCACAAGAAGGCAAGGAAGAAAACATATTTATTCAACCTTTCTATTCATTCAGTTGCTTCTTCATTCATTCATTCATTCATTCATTCAACAAACATTTATCATTTTCCAATTATGTACCCAATCTAACAATGCAAAGATAGACATGGTCCCTCAATGGCTCCAAGAAGCTCTTATTCCAGTAAGGGAGAAAATACATAATTACTTTTAAAATATGATTATTCTGATATATAGGTGAATGTGGAATGCTATAGGAGCAGAGAAAAATAGCATTAAAATTCAAACTACAGAGAGGATAACTGTAGTAGACTTGGAAAACTAAGCTGAAGGACTCCTACTGAGAAATAGGAGAAAGAGGGCACTACCTACAAGAAGGTCTAGAGCAGGGGTGTCCAAGCTTTTGGCTTCCCTGCACCATATTGGAAGAAGAAGAGTTGTCTTGAGCCACACGTAAAATACACTAACACTAATGACAGCTGATGCACTAAAAAAAAGTTCCATGTATAATTTACGTACTTTTTAAAGAAGGTTTATGAATTTGTGTTCAAATTCAAAGTCATACTGAACCACAAGTTGTACCAACTTGGTCTAGAAGGAAAGCATGCTGGGCATGGCTACCACATAGAATTCAGAGAGAGAGGAAGATGGAAAGGTTACAAAAGGCCAGAGGACATAAAGACCTACATTCTATGCTAGAACATGTAGACTATCCTGAGATAATGAAGACTCAAAGAAAGGTTTTTATAATAGGGAAGGTATGTATTTTGAAAATCATTCCAGGCAGTAATATGAAAGATAAGTAAGAAAGAGATGAGTTTAATGTCATGAACACCAAAGAAGTCACTGAGTTATTCTAGGTGAAAAAAATCATAAGCACCTAAGCCCAAATAGAAGCAGTGATAATTAAAAGTGGATGCATTCCATAGAGAACATACTGGTGGTTAGATGGATGAGGCAGCCAAGGGAAAATCAGGAACTCCTATGTGTTCTGTGTGCAATTAACTTAATGGTACAATTCACACTGAAATAGGGAAGAAGGGAGAGCTCATGTGTGAAAGAACAGTGAGCAATTCAATTTTGGACATAGTAAACTTGAGAAAATTGTGGGATGGCCAAGATGAGTATAAGCATTTGTGAATCTGGGACTCAGGTGAGAGATTAAACTGGAGATAGAATCTGGGGAATCACTTCCATATGGTCAGTAGTTGAAGCCTTGGGAATAAATGGCATCACCCAGAGAAAACTGTAGACTAAAAGAAAAGAGGGCGTGGAGTGAAACCACAAGAAAAATCACATTTTAAGGCATGGATCAAGGAATTAGAACTGTGACAGAATTTATCTGGCATAGTCACTGAGATTAATAAAGGAAACCAAAGAGGCATGAGTCTGAAGCCATGCAAAGGAGGAGGAGAGAAAGAAAGTCAAAAATCAAAGTAAAAATATATCGAAGTAGGATAAGCACTGGTTCACATAAATTAAGCACCCATTGGATTCAAGTAAAAAAGTGGCCACTGGTGATGTTTGTTAAAACAATGCACAAAGAGTGTGGAGCGAACAAGAAGTAATGTCAGAGAGAAATCAAATATAAATCCTTCCTTCCAAAAGTTCAATTTCAAAGAAAAAAACACATGAAGGAAACTAGAGAAGGACAAAAAGACAAGGCAATGTTTTAAAATGAATAAGAATGAGTGATTATATTTAAACTTAATGCTGGAGCTTCACACCAACCCTCTGAGCCACAACTGAGAAATTTATTAGTGACAAGAACCTCAGCATGCCAGATCTAATTAGAAACCATTACATTCATGACAAGATCACCATTACAATCAGGATCTTTTGTGCCATCTTCTTATTAATTTAATGTTTTTAAATGTAATATGCAGTCTTTAACTAAACTGAAGGGTTTTCAAGTTCAGAACCTGAAGTTTATTTTACTAACTAAACAAGTTTACTGAACCTGAAAAATATCCATAAAAGTCATACATACTCATTGCCATAAGAACAAAATACTAGAGAAAGAGAATTTAAAAATAGCCATTTGGTGGCACTGCTATCCTATATTTTTGGCTTAGGTTGCTGCTGCAGTACCCTTCTATTACAACAAAAAAAAAATCCTCATTTTCCCATCTCCCTGATACTATAAATACATGCTCCGACATCATATTTCTAAGTTAATGCAAGGAGAATTGAAAATAAACTGAAATGGAGGCTGAGCCCACAGTGCTGTCTCACATTCTCTCTACTCTCTGCCCAGTTCCAAGTGCATTGCCCAAAGTTGACTTTCACAGGAGATCAGGAGCTCCTTCTCCATGTCCTCCTTTTCTCCCTGATCACACTGCTCATGTTATGCTACTTTCGTACAGAAAACCTTCACTGGCTCTCCAAGTCCCATCTCTCACTCCTCTCGTATTTCCTCTCCTGCAAAGTCTAACTTAAATTTCAAGCTCCTGTCCCAAAACATCATGTCTTCTATTTTGAATCAATTCATTTACTATTTGTTGAATAATCCCTAAACTTTGTCATCTCCTTTTTTATTCTCTAGGCTATTTTCCTCCGCTTTGGCTATTCCCAACATCTCTTCACTTTCAAACCCTCCTTGTTCTGTGAATTACAGAGCAATCAGTACCTACCTCACCAGGCCTTTCCAGTTGATCCAGACAGGGGTATGCTTATGTGTTATGAGCATTTCTGAACAAAGACAGTGCTCTAGCACACTGGTGCTAGTGTTTACTGTCACATGCCTATTTTTTCCCCTATAAAAGTAGATTCCATTTCTCATAAATAAGGTCCCCAACAATATATAAAAAAAAGAGAGTGGCAGTAATTTTTCATTCTATACACACACACACCCACACACACTTTTTAAAATGTGTATCTCTTTGATAATTTCTTCATTTATCTTCAGAGCTTTTAGAGAAAAACAATACCTGGAAATAGACATTGTAGAAAGCAGCCCAAAAGACTGTTATTATAATAAATTTACAACATCAGCTTAAAGTTTTAAATAATAACCATAGTGTGAGAAATGATAACTAAAACAATATATCTGGTTTAAAAAGTTTAATAAATGCCACTACAAAAATATTTGAATTCTGACAGATAAAATACTTATGCTTACAAAATCTGACTCAATTAAAAATACAAATTAGCTCCCAAACTTCAAAATAGCTTCATCGGAATGAATTAAATTATGAGAGATACTCAGAGATAAATACTCATTTTAAAAAATTACTTACCACCTTATCATCTCCAGGTGCTTCTGTGTTTGATATGATTAAATTTTGCTGTGCTAAATCTTCAGGAAAACCTTTTTTTTTCTTGGTGCCAACAACTCCACATACTAAAGTTAGTAGTACAGCTGAGTTAAAAAAAAAAAAGTGAATATATAAAGTTAAACACACATAGAATAAAATGCCCATCTTTTGTATCTTATCACCCAGGGCGCACAGGAGGCAAAATGTCACTAAGCATGGTGTCCATGAATCACCTTGACCTTTCTATTTTAACAGACCATAATTTGGCTTATATTTGAAAATTAGTGATTATATGTATATTTTGATAGCAGCCTTTTTTAAGACTTTGAAATCTATCCATCATATTAAAGTATTTATAAGCATGATTTAAGTAGTACATTTCTTTTTTAAAAGTCACTGACATTTATTTAAGACAAAGACTTTAAAGAGATTTACTGATTCCCCAAAGGATGGTTTGCCTTTTGGAAAACATGACAAAACCTTTTTCCCAGCATAGATTGATCTCCAAGTCTTATCATTACGCCTACTTTGCATTTTGTCTATTCAAAATTTTCATTCTACATCATAACTTTGAGGGGATGAAATGTGTGATAATAAAACTAATAGTACTAACAGCAACACTTCTTGACAATGTTCTACAAGCTCTTATACCACAGATAGCCAAACCACAGCCCAAACCCAGCTTAATACATGGTTTTATACAGCCCGTGAGTACAGTTTTTATATTTTTTAAATGGTTGGAAACATCAAAAGAAAAATATTATAGTGTATTACATGTGAAATTATATAAAATTTAAATCTTAGTGTCCATAAATGAAGTACTATTGGAATGTAGCCATGCCTATCATTTATTAAATAACTATTTTCCATGGCTGCTTTCTTGCTACAAAGGCAGATTCGATTGGTTAAAACTAAAACCACATGGCTTGAAGAGCTTAACATATATAGTATCTAGCCCTTTGCAAAAAGAAAAAAAAGTGTACACCAACCCCTGCCTACTCTATGTGGCCCCCTGGGACCTTTCTGCTCCCATTTCTTACCGCTCTTCCCCTCCCTGCCATGCATTGATTTCCCCAGGTGGACCTCACCTGCTGGCCTCTGCACTGACTGTCCCCTCTGGCTGAGAGCTCCTTCCCCAGGTATTCCACTTGGCTGACTCTCTCTCTTTCCTCTTTCTTTCTTGACTTCCTCTCCTCTCCTCTCCTTCCTTCCTCCTTATTCGTTCATTCTTTCTTTCTTTCCTTTATTTTTTTATTTATTGGGGTGACATCAGTTAGTAAAGTATATAGGTTTCAGGTGCACAATTCTACAATAGATCGTCTATGGGTTGCACTGCGTGCTCACCACCCGGAGTCAGTACTCCTTCCATCACCATACATTTGAGTCCCCCTCCTTTTTCAAAAATCATCAAAGATAACCTTTCCAGTTAGGCCTGACCTAACCACCTACTAAAAATCACTGCCACTAGCACCACTCTCCCACACTCATCCAACGCACCCCCACAACACTTCAGATCCTAATTATTTTGCTCTGTTTATTTCCTCCACAGCATTTAATATATTTATTTATTTATTAGTTTACTGTCTCAAGACAGACTGTTTGGTTTGGTTTGTTTTTGTCTGTTTTTGTTCATTCATGAATCCCATGTACTTAGACACAGTTTTGGGGATACCATAGGTGTTCAATATTATTTAATTTGTTGAGTTGATGAAAAACTAATGAATACTTATTAGAAATAAACCATGCACTGTTTTAAGCTCTTCACATGCATTAATTAATCCTCAATACTACCCCGTAAAGTAGGCTACTATAATTATCTCCTTTTTACAGATGAGGGAACTGAAGCACAGTTGCCCCAGATCACATGGCTTGCAAATAATAAAGCTGGGGTGCAAACCCAGACAGCCTGATTCCAGAGTCTTGCTCTTAATCACTACTCTTATCACAGAGCAAAGGTACAACAGCTAATGTAAGATGAGGATTTGGTGGAAATAAAAAGAGAGGAAAAGGTATGGCGCCACTGGGAACTACACCACTGGGGAGCAGGTTAATATAATTCAAAGTTGCAAGATAGTATTGAAGAAGAGATAGCGCTGTGATCTGACATCTCCCCTAAGTCCATGGCTGAATGAGGGGAAGGGATGAAATGAAAAGGGCTTTTAGTGGACTTTCCCATAGCAGAACTTTTAGATTGTTTTTATAGTACTAAAAGGGGTAGGACTACGACCAAGACAGAAAAGTTGTAACGTAACACACTGAGCACAGTCTACAGAATTTTCAACAGTTCTCTCCAGGTATGAAACTTTTTTAAGTCAATAAACATCCTGTTTCTTCTCACAGAAAATGGTCAATCAGAACTCAGATAATAATGCAAAATGTATTTGTAAAGGGAATGCACATCTGATGGATGGTTGAGCAAGATTAATGTTAGAGAGCTCTTCTTGAACGCAGATATTTATTATATATTTTGACTTTAAGTGAGTAAAAGGACTTACAAAACAGCAATGCTAAGCCCAGTAGGATGGCAAGGATTGCCCATTTTCCAAGTGATACCCCGACGCTCCTTGAAGTCACCACACATTGACTCGGATGAGTACAATCACACAGATTAACTCTCAAGGTTTTCGTTGCAGATTGACCTGCTCTGTCTTTTACAGTAATAGGAATATTATATTCTTGAAATTCAGCATTTTTCCGATATGAAAGACGGGCAGCCGTATCTGGAAGAAAATTAAAGAATTATATTTTTAATGAACATTGATTCCTCCCTTAGCATTTGTTTTACCACGCTGGCTTGTAAAGTTACTATTCTCAAAGAACCAGCTGCCACATGAAAAGGAATAAAAATGGATGACTATCACCATGTTTTTCAAGCACTAACATTACTGCATGTGTTGTTCATTGCAACTTTTTAGGGAGACTCTTAAAGAAATTATTTGGCATTGGAGTGACCCAGTAGCACTTCAACAGTATTTACTATTTATTCCCTTACTTACTCCCTTATCTGTAAACGAGTCATTCTAGATTGGCTCTTAACGTACACTTCAAGCTTATTTCTGTCATTACAATTTATGACACTCATAAAGAATTAACACTTATAGTTACAAACGAAGGATGTTTTAAGTTCCCATTCTCTTATCCATTTACCTTCTGGTACCTGACCATTATCCTTTTGGATAAGGCAGTTTTTCAAAATACAACAGGCCCTTTGTGATTGATCCCTTGCCTCTAGGAGTAATCTCAATACCAGAAAGCTAATTAACATTACCCAGGCTAGCTATAAGGCTTCCACAAAAACAGCTATATTTATATAACAATACGTATTATTAACTGTGATAGGTCCTCCAACACTCTTGATACCTTATTTTAATGACCTTATTATCAACTGACCAAAAGCTCCACAGATTTTCAATGATCACAACCACCTTCCTGAGTTTTTGCAATGCACTAAGTGATATGGCAAAGCAGTATAATGCACATCTGGAAGCCATCTATAATTTGTAAGCCATCCTTAAATGTGCTGTTACAGTTATAAAAACATTAAGGACTTTTGGCTGCACACTATACCTGAAGCTTCCCAGAGAAATGTGAATGACTATTCGACTTTATTTTGTCTTTTCAGGATCATCCTGTGTCTAAGGTAAGAAGATCCTTCAAAACCCCTGCTCCCTCAAGACCACAAACTGAGACATAGTCATGTCTCACCCACTCATTTGAGTGCATCAGCCTCAGTTTTCCTTGCAATTGAATTTTTCCTTCTTCAATTCTTAACTGTTAACCAATTTCACCTTTTTAAGACATAAATCTGGATACAGCACTGCTTTATTTATATACTCCCTATTCATACTTACTGCCACCTACTGCACAAAGGCCATTCTCCTTGGCCTGGTACCTAAGGACCATCATCACCAGATGCCATGCAATCTCACAGCACCTCTACTAAAACTTTCTAAAGTCTAACAACACTGATTTCCTTATTATCCTAGGATGTTCCTTTTTACGCATATTTATTAATGAATTATTGATCCAAAAAAAATTTACTAAGCAGTTAGCATCTACTAAGCATTGGGTTAGGTACAGGAAATACAAAAATGGATTACAAATGTCTTGAGAAACTCATACAGGAGAAATGTAAATAGATGAGAATATAATGTGAAAAGCACTATAATAAAGGTAGCAAAAAATCATGGTGTCACTCCTACTATTTCAAGAAAGACGTCTTAGATGTGAGACTCTGAACTGGATTCATGTCTGTCTTGTTAATCTCTGTATGTGTCCCCAGGTTCTGGCACAGTGTCTGGTAGAGAGTAGGTGCTCCATAAATATTACCAATCAACATCAAGCTAAGAAATGGGAAGAGAAGTATTCTAGGCAGAAGGGATAGCATACAGTCAAGTTGCATGAAAGAGCTGAACCATAGACTACTACCCCCTCCAAAAACCACTATCAGGGACTTCCCTGAAGGCTCCAATGCCCGATTACTGTCCATATCCTACGTTTCTTTCCAAGATATCATAGAGTACTTGTCCCACAAACCCAGTTCCACATTGCCAGAGTTTGCTTCCAAGCCAACTTAAACTGCCCATCTTCTGTTCTCTCCTCACCTTAATGGAGTTATTTAAAAAGCAAAAAAAAAAAAAAAAAAAAAAGACTTAACAATAAGTTGCCCAATATTTTAACCAAGTGTTTATGTCTGTTGTAAAAGTAAATTTTGCCTTCATAAAAAGTATGGTTTAGTTCATTTTATGTACAGTATATAACATAGGCCCCATGCAATACTTGATAAAATTCAAGTTAGGCTTCTAAAATATGTTCATGAGAATCAATTTTGCGTGTTTCATGTAAGTAAAATAACTTCTCAGTTATTTCAGAGCATATAAATGATTATTCATTTATGTTATTTTTGATTGAATACCATTAATTTTGGAGAGGGTCCATATTCTGTTGATTTCTGGAGAAGAGTTTGGCAAGCTGAAATAAAATGGAGCGCCATGGATAGATTCATCAATATCAACGGCTGAAATTTCAGTATACGCCATCTTTGGTTTGCAAATTACTAGATAATTTTGTACTATTTCTGGTGCATTATCATTCACATCTTCGATGTTAACTACAAGTGTTCCAGTACATGATCTACCATCTAGGAAGAAAGGAAAAAGGGTTTGTATAGTTTATAAAGTCTTTCATAGTTTCTTAATGAGAAAATAATCAATTAGATTCTAAATACAATATATGGTTATTTTTCATAATCCCTTGGTTATTAGAAGAAATGGTAAATAAGAACATAGATGGATAAATGAAGCCTGCAGATCATCTAAAATGAAAACTGCTGTTGATAATATCAGAAACAGGTGCTAACAAACTTTTTACAGAGTTGTTACCAAAGAGTAAAAAGAAATATCTGAATTTCAAATTTCCTTGGGTTCCTTCTGAGACAGATATTAATGAGCAATAAAGTGACTACAAAAAAAAGCTATCCTAATCCTGGTACCCATTCCAACCACCTAGGGAGATGTTTCTTTTTAAATATACGATGCCCAGGCTCCCCAGTGAGAGATTCCAACTCAGTTAGTCTGACATAGTGTCTATGCCTTGATATTTTTTAAACTGTCACAAATTATCTTAACATGAAACCAGGGTTGAGAAACTTAGTTACTTTAAGGAATGGAATTCACGAGGAATCATTTTGACCTAAGTCAGCTAAGCTACTTCAAGGCTCAATTGAAGTGACAGAAGGAATTCTAAAAGGGTCTGGTGAAACCATTTCATCTAGTCCTGGAGTTGAGTTTCATCTTTGTTCTCTAACATAGAGATCTATAAGCACTTAAGGTCCCACCGGGATATAAAAACAAATAAGACAGCAATTCTTAATTCCAAGTAGTTTCACCTTGTCAGCTGATTAATAATTTCATTTCCCATTTAGAAAAAAAAAAAATCACAGCTCCCTGCCACTTTCATTTAATTTTACGTAAGCATGGTTTTCAATGTGAAAATAAAATATAAAAATTGTTCTTGGAGTTATTGCTAAACAGACTTCGTCTCTAATCCTAATGTAACAGAAATATATATGATGATCTGTATTTAAGAATGTTTTTTCTTCTGCTAAATATCAAAGCACAGAACTTTGGGAGTATGTTTAAGACTATAATCCATGAGTTATCTTGGGGTAGACGCTGCAGCCGTAAGGCCACTGACACGTATCCCTGGGGCAAACCCGAAAAGGAATTTATTAAGGGAACTGGAGCTGTGTCTTTAAAGTAATATCTAAGAATTTTATATACTTATCAGAAGAATACCCCTGCATAAGGATAATTGTATTATTCTGCAATTCCTTTACAAAATCTCAGATTAAAATTTTTTTGTTTACCTTGGTCCAGTGCCAGGACTGTAACATTATATAAGTCATTTCTGGGAGTTGCCTCCCTGTCCAGAATTTTGGAAGTTTTGATTGACCCTGACATTTCATCAATGGTGATCCACCCTTTAGGATCATCCAATTTTTTATACCTGTTAAAAAAAATAAAAGCGGCCTTTAGGAAGATAAAATAGGTTACTATCTAAAATAGGTTACTCAGTTATTTCAAATACATGATCAGTATGTGGTTATAGATTTCTTTGTACCTTAAACCGTTGCTACTTTTAGTTTCGGGGTCATATGCCTTATAGCCCTTGATCTGTGACCCCACTGCTGAATTTTCTTTAATCCGTACATATTGGGCTGCAGGGTTGCATTCAGGTCCTTCATCCTGATCCCTCACATGAACTGTGACCAAAGCTCTGTTCATAGTTGTCCCTCTGGATGCGACATCTCTAGGAAACGGAGTTTCATTGCTTACTCCAATTTCCAGGGTCACTTGATGGTTTTCTTCATAATTCAATGGCTTAAAAAATATACACATATTTCAGTATGAGTGTAAAATACATTTGATGTTTCAAAAGGCATGCAAACTTATGTCAATATGAACAGTGTTGCATCAATTTTATGTTCCCATTTAGTCAATATTGACTTATCCTTTGCTGAACAGAGAGGTGGTTCTTCACCAAGCCTTTAGCAAGAATGGTCCAAAAGTTTCTGCAGGTGGTTTACAGAGTTACAAAAAAGCAATTCCTTAAATATTTTTATAATTCATTCTTACAAAATAAAATTATTCTGAACCTAGAGATAATGCAAAAAGATGACAGTGTTCTTATGCCCTTGCTTTAGACTACTAACAGGCCAGCCTAGGAAAATGCAACTTAGTTTCACTTACTCTTTAATATATTGAGAAGGGCCCAGGCATTTTACAGCTCTTGTAATACTAGATGTCAACTTAAACAAAATTGAAGAGACACAACAATCTTATTTTCTCTCTAATAGAAAAGATATTCCCAACCCATGTTTTCTTTGCCCTATCAGGCATGTAACTGAGCAATCTTATTTTAGATTTTCCTTTTATCAAAACCCAACCAGGTTCTCTATTCTCCTTAGGAATCCACTTTGTCTTGTTGCTGATTCCTTAATTAATGAGTTAAGTAGTACTTTTACCCATGCTTTACTACCTATTCTTTATGAAAATTATATTTTGACAATTTGAGAATTATACTTTGGCAACGTCTATAGTTTGAAGAAACGTTCACAGTGAAAACCCAGTTAAGTAGGAGAAAACATGATATGTTTAATGGTACTATTAATATCATGGTCCCTATTTTACAGAGCAGAGGAATGGAAAACAGGGGATAAACTGATTTTCCCAAGGCTAAAGGATTCTCATTTGAGCTGGAGTTTGAAGCTAGGTAGTCTGGCTTGAGTTCATTTCCTTCACCACCACTCCATAATTCCTTTGCTATTCTACACTGCTTAGCTGGTTCACCAGCTTCTAAAAAGTTTTTAAATCAATCCTTTGGTTACCATTGATTTTAGAAGAGCAGATCAAGCAAAATGCTTAGGACACCATTTTACACTGTACTGCCAAGTGGAAGCTCTTTTCTTTGATTCTCTTTCTGCTTATAAAAACAATCACTGGTGTAACAGGGAACAAAATTAAAGCTGATGAGTAAAATTTTGTTTTAAACCTTTCCCTACACCTAGCTATTAGCAGACTGAGATATTAATGTCATGAGTTCACTAAGAAGTCAAGAGAATTTCTAAATCTTAGAATCCACAACACATACATGAAACGCATTTTGGTTTTTTATAACTATCCCAGAAACTGGAGAGTCAAGAGGGAAACAAATTAATATCTATTTATTTGTTGCTAATGAACATCATCTCACAAATTACATGTGTTGGTATGATCATGCAGAGAGTCAGAGCATCTGTTGACAATGAGAAATGGATGCAAATTTATGAAACAGCTGTTGCACCAGGGGAGGTACAGTTATTCCACCCAGAGACAATTGCTAAGGCCTTAGTTTCTTTATGTAATTTCTCAAGGCTTAAATTGAATATTGTTTTAATGGTTTAAAACTCTACAAGGTTAGATGTCTGCTGGAATGAAAAAATGGTGAATGAAAAACACAGGATTCTCTTCCACCACAGGATAACTTTTTGTTTCATCAACTGAAAAAAAAATTGTTAAAAAATATCCTATTGCTGCACTGAAAAGCTAGAAAATGAAATGTTGTATTGTTGTGGAGCTAAAGACCTTCTATGTTGAGAAGGGTCAAGAAAAACAGCTTCCTCACTCAATCCCATATGCACTGCTGCTACTGCTGAAATAGAAACAGACAAACACTGAAATGGAAGATTACCTAAGACCCAGCTAAAGACTCTATTAACTCAGCCTCCACGGTTCCAGAAAAATCACATATTTATAAGATAAAATGTTTTTTATGAAAAATTATAAATAGTAATGTTATTTATAATTTTTCATAAAAACATTAAGAGCATGTTAATACTTTTAAAATATATAATAATAATAATAATATCCTATAGTTTAGCAAGTGCTTTCGTTTCATTATTATATTGAATAGCTAGCTACTAGGAAGGCAGAGAGAAGTACTATTTGCTTTTTACAGATAACACAGAGGCTATCTGTCCAAGATCAGGTAGCCTTGCAAAAACAATGTAATACAGTGCTTAAGAACATACACCTGGAATCAATGAGACCTGGATTCAAATTCAGTTCCTATTAGATTCTAGCTGTATGATTTTGGGAAAGTTTCTTACTCTCTTTGAGTCCAAGTTCTCTTCTGTACAAGTGTTGTAAGAATAACATTTAATGTTGTACCACATAGTGCTTTACCCTATAGGTTTTAGTAATCTCTCAATCCCTCAAACTGTCACACAGGCAAATAAAAGGAATAAACGTTGCATTTTTTGTTAACAGCCAATACGATGTAATAATAGGAAACACCAACTAACAAGGCAGTGTTTGGAAGTTTTGCTCAGTTAAAGAGGTATAACCATCTTTGGCTTAACCAACTGATTATTTAATTACCTAGGATATAACAATGAAAAAAATGCACTCTTGTTCTAAACAGAATCCTGGCTAAAGGATTCCTTTAAGGCAATCATGTCATTCTTTACTTTCACCAGCAGGGAGAAGGTCAGTTAGTCATCATCATGTATGTAGCCTACGTAACAGAAAGATGGATTTCAGATGTCCTGCTTACACAGGGTTTGATTTTAAAATAAAAGATACCTCATCAAGGTTCAAAAGTACTTGAAGATATAACAAGTACCCAAACACAAATCTTTACCAAGGAAGAGGACCAGATACCTTTAAAGACCAGTGGGATTACCAAAGGAGCTCTGTGATGAACTCAGGTTTTCTAAGGGTTTGCATACAATATAGAAAGGAAGTCATAACACAGTGAATGCAAATTTCATTGGCCAAAATGTTACAGTATGTTAGGAATAGCTCAAAGAAAGAGATAAGATAAGATTAGCAAAAAAAAAGCTGCTAAAGACAAAGGAAGGAGATCATTTAAGAAATAAACTGAGAGCAGTAGAAATGCACTTAAGTTCCAAAATGAGAAGGCCTTCTCTGTACAAGTGATAAAGTCATGGCTTTATCAACTCAAGTAACCCAAGTGTGCAAATGAAGATATGGAAGGGGACCATAGCCCAGGAGTCCCCAGCCGCAGAGAGACAGCGCCGTGGTGCCGAGGAAGGGTTCTGCATCAGGAATGTCTGTGTGCGCATCCTGGCTTGATCACCTCTGAGCTGTATCCACTAGGGCAACTGGCTTCACTTCTGTTGACTCAGCCTCCTTGTTAAGAAATGTGCAGAATAATAGGAACAACTATGGGGTTGTGAAGGTTAAAAATAAATCTGTTAATCAAAGTTTTTTTTATAAGTTCAGAGTGTGGGAAAAGAAGAAAAATAGATTATTGTGGGGAAGCAACCCTAATACTGATATAAAAACTAAACAAGAAATGTGCAGAAAAAGAAATCTATGAACCAATACTTTTTAAATTGTAAAATGGCAATAAGAACACGTTATTCTAAATGGTGGTGACAACTATATATCACTTACATAAGGTAACCAGTATCATTCCCTGTGACTTAAAAAGGTGCTCAGTACATAGTAACTATCGCAAAATTTCAAAAATATTTCCTAGATGTAGGAACTAGGATATAATTACGAGTGCAACTGTCTTATGTTTTAAGACATACAAATTTTATTGGGCAGGAAATTTTTCATATTTTTCATATGTGCAATTAAACTGAGCCAGAGACAAAGCAATAAAATATCGCCACCTAATCGCTCTCCCTCCAGGAATTCTGAACTTGGGTCCTTGACTTGAGCTCCTGTAGTTAGCATGATCTTATCCATCCATATCTGAAACTACTCCTTTGACTTATTTCCAGAAAAAAAGTCAATGTAAGGATAGCAAAGGTGGGAGAGGTACGTGGAGGAGGATGTCCAGGAGAAATCTCTTACTGATCTTGTGCTGCCGATTGCACCAATGTTGAGGTAATGCCTGTACTAAGTACGTGTGTCCAACTTTGGAAACAGTCGTAGAGGCATAGCAGCCCTTTTCAAAAGAATTATTTACCACAGTCCCTCAGGCCACCCCTGACTTCAGCTGCAGCTGTGGTGAACACCTCCCTCATCCATGCTGACAGACTCACATTTCAAGCACACACGTAGTCAGCTCTTCAAAGTTCCCTCCAAAACCAGGGAGCACCCTCTGGCAGGCACAGCTCAGCCCAGAAGTACAAAAAGAGTTGAGGCTCCTGGGGTAATCTTCAACAGATGAGGCATGAGTATGGAGGATGGGAGTTGATAGATAAATTCCCCAGCTACCCATCTCTGAAGAGATAATTCTGAAGTACATTCTACACGGTCCATTGCATGATTGAACGCCGGCGATAACTAACTCAATAATGCAGACTTGATTGCCTTTTCATTCTTTCCTGCCTTACTTTCCCAATTTTACTCTGACTTCCCGGAATCTATTTACTAAATATCTACCTTCATTGAGATCCTTGCCTTGGGCTCTGCTTTCTGGAGTGTCCAAATGAAGACTGAATCGAATTGGGCCAATAAGGAGGAAAAAAATATGAATACCATTTTCTTATTTCCTCTCCTATTTCTCTAATTACAAATTTTCATTTTTTAAGTAGTTAGCTTTAATATTCAGTTTGAGCAGACCATATTACAGAAAACTGAAACAGTGAGAGGTTCAATGCTGAGAGTCATCTGGAACAAATATACTTGACTATTCACATCTGGGCAGAACTTGCCAGGCCATAGAATATCATCTCTGAAAATTCTTATGGAAGAAATAGCTATAATTAGAAATGTTTGTGTACCAAAGCCTCCACCATATTGTTACTGGCAGAAAAACTTCCTTTATTCAACGAATGATGCCCATACTTGCACAGAGGACCATTTTCTTTCTTGTTCTAGGCTAGGGATGTAAGACCAAGGGTGCTTCCCAAACAGGCCCTTTGCACTGCTCATAAACTGGACCCTAGAATGTAGCAGTGTAAGAAAAAATACAATATACAGAAGAAAAAATAACTTCATTCAATGCTCTGTAGTGTAATACTATATTTCTTCCTCAATATTACCTTTAAAAAAATCGGATACAATCAGGTATGAGAGAAAGAAGAGAAATAGAGAAATGTGGGCTTTTAATCATACCATGTAAGGAATAGTTAAAGTAATTGGGAATATTTATGCTAGAGAAGGTAAGTCTCAAATGGATATAACAGCCTTTTCAAAAGAATTAGACCTGTTCCGTATAGCATTAGCAATAAAACCTGGCCCAAAGACATGGAATATAAGAAGATAATTTAGACATAGTAGAAGTAGAAACTTCTGAGAATCAGAGCTCTCTAAATAGTGAATAAGCTGCTGATGGAGATGCAGAGATCCTTATAATTGAGAATATTCAAACACAGACAACTAATAAATGACAAAAAACTACAGAAGAAAGGCAAGCATTAGATGGGAACAGTTGGACTAAAGAGACTAAGTTCTCTTCCACCTTGTAGAATCTATGAACTGAAACTAGTTGATAAAACTTAACTTGCCAAGTTGCCAATTATTAATTATTACTGTACCTTTACAACACACAGAATGCCTTCATTTGTTTCTTTGTCTGTACTGATTTTGAAATGTCCATTTTCATTGCCCTTTAAAATGGTAAAATTGGCTCTCCAATTGGCAGTGTTAATTAAATCCTTATCTTCAATAGGTATCCGTAAGATTTCCACATTGAATGCATTTTCTTCTACTGATGCTTCATACTGAAACAGCAAGAACTCATTAAATATTTATTTTATAAAGAAAACTTTTACAAAAAAATTAAAATGTTTCTTTAACTCCAATAACAAACAGCAATACACAGAGATAGATTTGGATATTATATACTTACAGCATTTTGTCTGAAAGCAGGTGCATTGTCATTTACATCGTTTACTGTTATAAGACAAGTTGCTGTAGTCATCAATCCAAAAAATTGACCATTCATGTCTTGTACTTTCATTATCAATTTGTATTTGTCTACAACCTTAAAATAAAACAATTAATTAGTTTTGTAAACCATTGTTTAGATTTATAAATAAAACTTTAATTGTAAATTCTTCTATTTATCTGTATCCATGCTTTTATTTCCCTATTTGTACTAAAAAGGTATGTGGAGGTTAAATTATAAAGATTTTTATACAGATTTTCAGTAATCCGTAAACCTTACCTCAACTAATTCTTTCCTGATAAAAACACGTATTTATAATAATTGAATAGGGATCAGGATGTGATCTATAGTCATGAAACAAAACAGACACACACACACACACACACACACACACACCAAATTGTCCTACGTGAAAACTGAGCTGGAACCAACTAGCCATACACAAGAAATAAAATAACAGGGAGTTCCCTGGTGGTGTAGTGGCTAAGGCTTCTGTGCTGTCTACGCTGTGGCCTGGGTTTGATTCCCAGCCAGGGAACTACCCACATAAAATAATAATAATAATAATAATAATAATAATAATAATAATAATAATATTCAATAATAACAACTGTCATAAGAAATACCTTTTGTCCCACTCCTAAATATCAATGGGTCTATATTTCTATTCCTTATGGTTTCTCTTACATAAAGAAGTAGAAGTCATACTAAAAAGAACAGATAACATGGCCAAGAATTCTTATTATGTTATGCTTAAATAAAATAAAATAATATTAGAAACTCCTAATCCAAAGAATAGCAAATTACAGTAGGTGGGGGAGGAAGGGGAGCCTCAACCCCCCAGTAAAATGACATTTTACAGAGTATGAAAGCTACCTCTCTGTCCAAGTAATGAGAGACTATGGTGATTACTCCTGTGCTGGGATGCACGGAAAAGAGCCCAGGTGATCTTGGCGTCTGCTCCAAAATGCTATACTTCAGGCGCGTGTGCATCGTATCTGGTTCATCTCTGTCCGTGGCACACACCACTCCCACCGTAGTACCTACATGTTTAAAAAGCATCTTTAATTTCCATATTTGTTGAATATGTTTAGGAGTGTCTACACTTGTCAAATTTTAACAATGATGGTGGAAAACTATTTTAAAATGTATTCCTTACCGGAGGTATTCCATCTTTAGAAAATACTGATGAAAATGAATTCAAATTTACAATTTAAAATATTATGATGCTGAGAATCAAAGATACACTCTTATTTGGCACACAGTTCAAAGTGTTTGATAGTAGAATACTAAAAATTTACTTATTAATACATAATATTCAAGAATAATTTCAACACATATTCCTATATACATGCAATAGCAAACCTACTGGAGAGATAAACCATGGCTCCTGAGTAAATCTGAGTTTTTTAAATTAAACTTTTGGTTAATAGCTAAATTAAGACTGACATGGGTTAGAATTGTGTACATGCTCAAGTTGGCTTTTCACAACCCAGTCTCCTTTCTATGATTTTGCTTTTTGGTAGTCTCTGCTTTATCTCATTCTTTTCTACCAGCTTAGTAAACACACCCCACTTCCCAGCTCCATGTAATCCTCAGGAAGAGATTTTATTATATTTACCATTTGGGGACAATTTAAGCCAACTATTTCTTCAGTTAAAGCTATTACCCTGTCATCTGTATGGAATGTAAGAATATTGCCCTGGTAAAAGATTTAGGTATCAATGCATACAGGTGGTGTATTTATAATGTAAGAATAGTGTCCCAATGCCCATGAAAATGTAATAAATGTAATGCATAGATCCATTTTGTCTATAGCGTTGTATGTAAGGCTAACTTGAAGAACACACACAGACACATACAACCACACATGTACAAACATACTCATATATATATATATATATATATACACACACACACACACACACACACACATATATATATTCATTGAAATACTGTATTTAGAGGAAATAAAAGCCTAGTAAGACTTTTAACACAAAGATGCATTTGTTTTTAATAATTTTATCACTATAAAATATCCTTCAAGTTTATATATGTGTGTGTATATATGTGTAAATAAACACATAGTATATTTCTATATTTTTATATATTTTAAAATATATAAATTACATATAGTCGAGAATGTCCAATTACATACTTATAATTTCTGCAGTGGATCAACATAAAGACATAAAGTAACAAACTTTTACCATAAGAAAATAAATTTTATTTATCTATCAACAAAATTTATTATCTTTGTAAGACATAACATTTTCTTCCTGAAAATTTACTGACAGTCAGGAAGACATAAACACTATTTTAATTCCCTGAATACAAAACTGCTTTATTTATCATACAAAATCTTCCTAAAATCTTGAAAATTCCTTTCCATGAATGTTATACTTCAGTATTAGTTGAGCACCCTTTGTCCGAACTTTCTGTATGTGAATTAACGCAAACTAAATAGCATCTATTAGTCCAGAGTATCACAGTCTTAATTGGTCTCAAATTACTGATGTGAAATGCTTAAAGTCCCCTGGGTTAATCCAGGCATCCAAGTGTTTGTCCTTAATTCTTCTCTGTTACTACTGAAGGGAAAAGAATCCTCAAGTAAGTGTTTGAAATCAATCATCCCTCTTTGAAAAAAGAAAAATGTTAACAGTCATAGACTTGTGAGGCTAAACATGTTATAGGTCATCTCATGTAATTAACTCATTTTACAGTGAGAGAACTCAAAAGGATTTCCATGAGTTCCCACAGTGAGTTAATAACAGACTCTGAATCAAAAACTAGGTTTCCCAAACTAAAGAGGTTAACATCTGTGACATCAAATTATCAAGGTAAAATATAAAGGAGATTAGCAAGTATAATAATCCAGTGAAGATGTAAGCAACTAGCAGAAACCTTAATGGGCAAGTTAGCAAAATCATCCCTTATGATGAGTCCACGTTGTTTCGCTTTATTGTGAGCAGCTATTCTCCATATTACAAGTCTCAGAAAACATCAGGAATACCACACTTAAAAGTCAACTAAACTGAGACATTTTGGATTTCTACATGTGAGAGTAAGTGTTTAGGATAAAAAACATGTGATGCAAGTTTCTCTAAAGTTATTCCAGTATTCATTTTAAATGGGATGTAGTACAGTAGTAGTTTTAAAAGAAGAAGAAGAAATAAGAACTTCAAAAAACGCTATCTGCAGTGAAAGTCATTCAACATCTCCCTAAACAAAACCAAATAAAAGTATCTATAATGATTTTAGTTTTACTGTACATTCTACCCCATATGTCCTCTGCTTGGAGGTGAGACCATTGATAAACTTATCTAATGATACAATGAAATTAATGACATAAACCGAATATGGTATTATACAAAGTTTGAATGGCTGAGATCTGCCTTTATAACTAACCGGTATCATACTGACACCACCACAAACTCCTATAATATCCTCTAACTTACAAGTTATTTGGGTTTGATGAAATACACTCTGGGATGAAATATACTCTAGTAAATAGATAGTGGTCCAATGTCATCTCAGAATGGTCTGGCTTTGAATATAAAAAACTCAATGTTTCAAAACATGTACACAAGTATATTTAACATAATACATTTTACTCTTAAAAGTCACCTTACCATAAAGTTGAAAGGAAGAGGCCATTCTAAGCCTCATACAGATGTATTTAACTAAATGAAAGATCCAATTGTTTTCCCCTCAAACAGAAGTGTTAATGCAATCGAAAAGCAGCAATACACTGGGAAAATACGTGCCAGGTGGCAATACGTTAATGCCCTTAATGTGTAAAGACCAGTTTAGGTAGATTTAAAAAAAACAACAGTTAAGAAAAAAATAAACCCCAAGGAAAATAAGAATAAAAGACATGAACATATATGTCCTAAAAGGAAAATTACAAATGGCCAAAGAAAACACGCACAAAGAAGTGCAATAAACAAAATTGTTGTCTTACCAAGTTTACTACTTTCTGGAATTTCAAAATTATAAATTTTCTCTGTGAAGATGGGGTGGTTGTCATTTTCATCCTCCACTCTGATGGGCAGTGGAAGAGGTAAGTCTGCTGAGTACCCATCTGCGGTTGACGCGTAGGCAATCAACTGAAAAACAGCCAAAGCAAGTTGAATCATCCATTAATATAAGACTCTAGCGTGAGAGAACACGGTGCTTTATCTACCATCTTCCGTGCAAAGCTTTTCAGTAACAAAGCACTTAAAAATTTCTAGAAGTCCTTTTTTTAATTATCAAATCGTCAAATGGCGAGTGCCCAGTATTTGGTAGAAGTGGCTACATGTCACATAGAACTTTAGAGTCCAGTGAAGTGAGGAGCAACTCCATCGATTAGTCTGAGGAATGAAACGTGAGCATACAGACTAAGACTATAGTCCTTATTCTCTCCACAATCAGGAAGTTTTGGGGGGAGAACACTGAGCTCACTGTATTGGGGGACATCTCTACTACATCATCTAAATAAAGCAATCACTCCCAATCTTGGAACTATTAAGTCCTTTTATCGTTTCACCTCATGGATCACATATTTTAAGAGTTTTTCTAACAAACTATATTTACCAACTTCTGCATTCCTACTTAATTAAAAGCAATGTAATGTCAAATAGAATGTGTTTCTATTCAGCATGTGATTACAACACTGAGTTGGTAATTCTCTAACTGAAAGCTAAGAAACGTCATGTGATAGACATCAGTCACGTTTGCTTACCCAACATCTCTTCCTTCTAGGAAGAGAATCCTTCTTTCTTATGGGAAATAACTGTCCCTGCATCACAGGGATGACCATATGACCGCATGGCCTTTACCATATTACACTGAAAATTGTCTGAGTTATTCCCCATTCACTGTAAACTCATCCATAGCAGAATGTTAGCTTACTAATGCTTGTTTGGGTTTGTTCTCCCACTTTTGCTTCCTTCAAATTCTCAAACAGGATCAGAGAATTATATTTGTGGAAGAAAGACCAAAAGAGTAGTTACAGCAGAAGAGAAAAGATGGTGGCCATGTGCTAGAGAGAGGAATTGTACCATGACCAAAGAGAGTGAGAGTATCTCATAAGCCAAAACAACTCCTGAAAAGTTACTGATATTTACATTCAAATAAAATTAAAGCTCTTTGCTACATTTCAGGCTTACCTAACAGAAGTTGAGATAAAGAGCAGACCAAGTATTCCAATATAGTGCATAATCTATTTCCTTTGACTTTAAGAGAACCTCTAAGAAGAGAGTCCAAGAAGATTAGAAAGAGTAAAGTATCAGAAGAAACATAGTTTAATCATTTAAAGTCATATATATTAATAAACGTCCTACATCAAAAACATCATATTCTTCACGATCCACAGGCCGAGTACAATATAGATTTCCAGTGTCTTTTTCTATGAAAAACAAATTTAAAGGTTCTTGGTCAACTCCACGTCCACTTATAGAATAGAAGACAGTATAGTTCTGTGCTGCATCAGATTGAACCTAAAAGGGAAAAAAGGCACATATGTAAAAAAATTAAAAATAAATTCCATTAAGAAAAGCTACTTTTTAAAAATACAGTTTATATGTTTATAATTTCATTTTAAAGAGATGACTTAATGACACATTAATCATATGTCACTTCACCAACGCACAAAACAGTAATAAATATTTGGCAAAAGGTTTTTGCAACTGCTCAAATTAATGTAAATAATTGTCAACATAAACAGCAACCAAAGAAAATCAAATTAAAAACAAGGCATGTCTCATCACCATGTTGTATACATAGAACTAATTCAATATTGTATGTGAAAGGTATTTGAAAAATAAAAAAATCATTAGAAAAACAAGGCATAATTTCCTATCTAGTAACTTGGCAAAATAGAAAAGAACAGTAATACACAGTGTTGACAGGAATGAAGCAGACAGGAACTCTCATATGTGGTGAAGAGAATGGAAATTGCAGTGTTCCTTAGGGAGAGGAACTAACAAAAATTTTAAAAATAAGCCATGGCAATAAATAGGGGAGAGTGTTCTTGGCCAAGGAAACAAGCAGTACAAATGGACCAGGCTAGAATTGTGTCTGGAGTGACCAAGGAGTAGCAAGAAGGCCACTGTGGTTGAAAGAACTGGGGGAAAGGAGCAGGAGATGAAAAGGAATGTGGTGAAAGGGGCAACATTAGGTCAGTAATTCCAAGGATATTGGCTTTTCTTCGGAGTCAGATGGGGAGACACTGGATAATGTAGACAGGACTATTATTATCTGATTTCTATTTTAAGATAATAATACTTGGAGTTTTGTTAAGACTACACTTGGATGGTTGGGTAAGGGAAGAAACAGGAAGGCCATTTAGAAAGTTGCTGCCTGAATTTCGGGAAGAATGATAGTTTGTTAGACTAGCATGGTAGCCATCGGGGTGGTGAGAAGGCGTTAGATTCTGGATGTAATTTCAAGATACAGCCCACAGGTTTGTTGATAGGTTAGATGTGTGGTGTAAAGACAGAAGTTGAGGATGACACACTCTCAGAGCATGCGAGTACTCTTTAATTGTCTAGTCTGCCCATCTTCTTTAGTATTAGAATCTATGGCTGAACACAAGTTTTCCCTGAAGAAAGCCATTTCTCTGTCTTCCTTGCACTTAGGGATGGCCACCTGAAAAGGTCAGGTCAATGGGATGTGAATAACAATAATAGGGTGCCAGATGCAGACCATGCTTTAGAAGGTGAAAGAGTTTGGTGTTTCATTTGGACACAACAATGAACCATCTTGTACCTGCAAGGATGGCTGAGCTAAAACATAAACAAGCATGGGTCCTTTGTGTTTTCTCAAATTAGTCTCTTTACCAGGCCCCATTTTTATAGGAGGAGAATAAATTTATTATGCTTTAAGCCACTATAATTTGAGATCTTGGTAAAATGCAGTTATACCAATATTCTATAATAATATAGGAATTAAATGTTTAAATAGATGGATATGGTAAATTGAGGTACAATATCGATTTCATCCTCCTCCTACAATATCTTCTCAAAGTGTCGACACTAGAAAAATTCAATCCAAAACTCTTCATTTTTTAGAGTCTCTTGAAACCACAATTCTGGATTTAAATGCAGACGATCAAGTGTGCTTGCATACGATTTGGAAGCCACAGGGAAGTAGAAGTCTCATTTTTGCTGCTTCTGCTATTTTTGTTGGGATCACAGATGCTTTTTTCTTTTCTTTTCTTTTCTTTTCTTTTCTCTTTTCTTTTCTTCCCTTCCCTTCCTTTCCCTTCCCTTCCCTTCCCTTTTCCTTTTCCTTTTGCTTTCTGTAGCTGCAGAACTTCCAGTAGTTTTGCACAAGCTTAGTGAATGTCAAGAGGTAGGGTATGGATCAATCCTTTTGCTCACTGGAGCAGTTAAGATGTTCTAAAGCTGTATTTGGAGGAGCTTCCTGACTGGTGATTTCTTAATCATGGAAGTGGCACTCTAGCTCTAGAATTAGTAGCTTCCCCATCACGGAGAAAGCAGCATGTCCTCTGGTTGTGGATTCTGTATATTTCTTCAGCTTTCCCAACAATTCCATAAACGTTTAAAATACTATAGTAAATCCCTATCTGTTCATTACTTAAACAAAGGTGTGCTCTCTACAACTAAAACTTTACCAAACAGACATTAATACCCCAACAACTTTCAGCTGGAATTGCCATTAACTGAGATGAGAAGATGTTTTTAGAAGACCTGAATATTTGATTCATATACCTTAGGTTTGAAATGTCTACTAAACTCCCTTGTGGAAATATCAAGTAGGCACTTTGGGGTGGAATTACGAAGTCTTAAATCTCCAATGTGTAAATGGAACTTAAAGCTAGATTAGATGAGATCACTGAGAGGAAATAGGAAAAAACAGGAGACAAGGTTCATGGGTTGAGCCTGGGAGCTTTACAAAGTTTAGAGAGTGAGCTGATAAGGGTTCGGGGTGGGTGGGAGGGAGAGCAGGGAGGAACAAGGAAAACATACCAAGTGGAAAACTAGGTGAATGGTGTCCTAGAAGTCAACTGATGCAAGTATTTCCAGGAGAGAGAGGTCAGCTATGTCACATGTACATACATATGTCAAAGAAATGAGGACTGAGAGGTGGTGACTGGTTTAGCAAGGCAAAGGCTGACGTTACCTATGATCAGTATAACTTTAGTAATCAGAAATTATTTCTTAAAATGCCTCATCAGTGCCTAAAACACAATAATCAAAAAGAAGAAACAAGAGTCTAGCACTGGGGAGAATGAAAAATACATGTGAGAGGCCCTGGAAGGATAAAAATAAGCATAAACACACAGCACACAGCCCCCGCTATTGGTGTAAAACATCAACCACAGTAATAGAAATTTAAGAGGAAAGGGCAAACACAATGCCTCACGTCAGTAATTGTTTTTCAGTGTGTCTATTCCATTTTGACCTTTATGAAAAGTAAACCTAACCCTGCTTTAAAATGTCTCCTTGTTTTTAGGAAAAAGTTAAACTTCCCAGCAGAACATGCATGTCCCATTATGATTTGACCCCAGCCTGCCTCTTCTGCCTCACCTCCCTGCTCCTCTGCCATCACACCTGGGATCCCGGATTAGCAAGCCAGAGCTCCCCTAAGGAGCCATGCTCACTTTTACGCTCTATGTCCCTCTTCTCCACAAGTGTTCACTTACACAACACTTTCTCATCTTTCATAACTTAGCTCAGATATCTCCTCCTCTAAGTCTTTTCTTGTTTTCTATCCCATTGCACCCCAGGACTTTATGTCCATCCCATGAGTTCTGAGATCACACCAAACCATCTCTGCACTATTCATTCAGCCTTGTAATCAGGTGTCTATTCCTACTTCCCTCGCTAGGCTAAGAAACTACCTGAGAACAAGAACCATGACTAAATGTATTTCTAACTTCAGTACTTAGACCACTGCCTTCCACGGAATATAGTAGGTGCTCAGTAATTGGCTGCTAAATGGAGAAATAAACTGATAAAGATAACGAATGGCTATAGAGTCTTTCTCATATTATTATTCATTTTTCAGTGATATTCTAGTTTTCCTCATTATTAAATTTTTAGTGATGTTACTCACTTTTATTACAGTTTATGAATACTTTCAATCAAGTCTGTTTATTTTTAAACTAAACCTGAACAGAATAGACTCTTGGAATTAAAACACTCGCAATCAGAAGGAATTTAAAACTTACTTGTTGAAGAAACAAAGGGAAAGGGCCCAAGGAATTCTCTTGCATAGAACAGGGAATAGGTGCCCATCTCCTCTTGGAACGCCTGAGAACAGTTTCTTTCGTGTGTCTTTTTCTCAGTTTCTGAATTTAAGGAAAAAAAATAAAATGGACAAAAGTATCGAAACCTACCTTGTTGTAAGATATTAAGCTCATCAACCTAATGACTCTCTGGGGGTTCAATCTCAGGAGTTTCCATACTAAAGCTAATGACCAGGTAATGAGGTCCTTTTGTATTAGAAGGGTAAGAGAATGTATCAAGAATTTAAAGGCTTCAGAAACTAGAAAATATATTTTTGCATACCTTTCTAACACTGACCATACTTTCAGGTTAGAAAAATCATCACTGTACTCTTAAATCTTCTTGGTCTGTCCCAAGTAGAGATAAAGAGCACATCCTTTTGGTAACAGTGTATGGACAGCACTTACTTGTTCTTTCTGCTAAAACCTCATACTCTCAGACAAACCAGAGCAGGAAAATTCATGTTCTTCACTGTATTAATCCTCTATCTGCACTGTCTAATATGGCAGCCCTAGCCATATGTGTCTGCTTAAATTTAAATTAATAAGAATTAAATAAAATATAAACATTCCATCCTTCAGTTACACTAACCACATGTCAAGCGCTCAGTAGCCATTAATAATGGGTTACCATATCAGACAGTGCAGATTATAGAACATTTGCATTATTACAAAAGGTTCTGTTGGACTTTGTAGTGATGTCCATCTCATTTCATGGTGTAGCAAGACAGACATTTTGTTTTCTGAGAATTAATTAATAAATTTTATTAAATATTTATTAAAGTGCCATCAGTCATTTAAATTAACTTTATCGTTAATACACTTAACATTGATTAGTTGTAATCCAGTCTAAACCTTTCACCATTTCTGTGACAACTTTCATAACTCATTCCTTATGATATGGAATTTAGAATAGCAGTGAATAATTCCCTGACAGTCAATATCGTGACATACATTCTATTCCTACTTATATGTGCTCCAAGATTTCCATCCTATTTTAACATCACAGTCACTGTGGCACTTGAAATCAATCTCTTATTCACTGGGAACCACTGCTTTTAATGTTAATTTAACATACACCTATTTATAATGGGTCAGGTATTCCTGAGGCCAGAAACACCAGGGAGATCAATCCATGCCCTCAAATAATTACAGATAAATTGTTTGCACTAATAAAATATTCTGAATGCTATAATAGAGGGGTAACCAAATTGACCCTGGCACACAAATCGATTAGACTTCAGAGTTGGAAGAAGTCTCCACAGAGGAGGCATCATTTCAATTTAACAAAAGCAAAACCAAAGCCAGTTTTAGCTGGTATTGAGAGAGAGAAAAGCAGGTGGTGGGTAGGAAGGAAAAGGAAACATAAAGGTTAACAAAAAGAGGAGAATAGAAAAAGGGGGGGGGGAGAAACCTGTTTATTCTTCTGTCCTCTGCAAATTTTAATGAAAATATTTAGATGAAAAGCATGCCTGAAAATATCAGTGTACATTGAATACCTTCTTCTGATGTTCCAAGCGCACAGTAATCCCTCTCCGGATGGGTATCCTTGTGTCATAAAGCCATATGGTGAATGACCTTTTCTTATCAGACAACACCACTGCTCTGGTTGTGGACACTGACCCATCATCTAGAACCCTGAAATCAGGGTGAGTGGACACAATGACGTCGGCATATCTGAGGCACTCGTCCAAATCAACTGCAAGTAAAAATGTCCATGTTGTTAAGTAGAAACATGTAGGAAAAGAGGGGGAAAGTATGAAAATAATTTATACATTCCTTTTCAAAATCATTAAGTAAAATGAAATAAACCAATCACTGCATTTTAACCATTCTCTTTATTTGTATTTAAAAAAAATGATAATTTTTCTTTCAGTCAAAGATAATAATTCTTGATTGTATTAAATAAAGTGCTTTAAACCTTTATATGCTTCTAAAAGCCTTATGAAAATAATCTGCAGATAAAAGAAGTGTGTGTGTTGCAATCATGACAAAGCTGAGCTACACACCCCCACATGCACCTGAAGAAACAAACATGAAAGTTTCCTTAGCTATATAGTCTGAGTCTGTTAAGAAACACCTGTCTTCAACCAGAAGTTATATTAATAGCTGGATCTAAAGAGCAATGCAGTTTATGAGTTGGGCAAATAGTCAAGTAAGAAAAATTTATCCTTGAATTCTTCCAATGGCAATTTCTGATACAATCTCCCTCCATAACAACTGTCCCCCGTAAAGGACCAGAGCTCTCTTGGTGTTCCTAGGTTTCCGGGACTCCCCACTGAAAGTCTACATGGGGTCTGCTCTCCCTGGGAATTTTGCCCTGTGGTAAAGGGTAATGAAATATAAATATCAATGTAAGTGCTTTGATACTTAATATCAAAAGTACCAAATGCATCCCATTCTTCAACTATCTGCTTTAACATAAACCAAACTGATAAATTAATATTCATTTAAGTAAAACTCAAAGGATTCATGTTACCCATGTGTAGTGTTTTTTAAATAATTTTTTTATTTTTTAATTACAGTTGACATTCAATATTGTATTAGTTTCAGGTGTACAGCATAATGGTTAGACATTTATATCAGAGAGGAACCCCCCCCCTGAAAAATGGAACTATCTTCTGGAGGCTGGACCCCTTATAGAACAGGCGTCCCTGGCTCAGTGAGTGTCCCAGGAACCCACCTGCATCCCTGGACCAGCTGATGCTGCTGTGAGAGGCTACTTCCAGCTGCAGTTAAATTTTTTGGAGACTCTTTCAACAGGCTTGCCTATTTCATGATGGGTGATTCATACCAACAACATGTGGCATAACAGTGCATCTGCCCACACCGCACTGAGTGTTCAGCAGGTTTTGACCAAAAATGGCATGACCCTTGTGCCTTACCCTTCCTGTACACCCGATCTCGCCTGAGTGACTTTTTTGTTGTTGTTACCCTGGATGAAAAAAGTCGTCAAAGGGAAATGTTTTGCTGATGTGGAAGAGGCGAAACAAAAAATGGCAGAAGCACTAAAAGGCACCGAAATCGATGAGTTCAAAAACTGTTTTGAGCAGTGGAAAACGTGTCTCAATAGGTGTCTTGCATCAAACGGAGAATACTGGGAAGGTGACTGAAGTGTAAACATGTAAGAATAAATACACAAATTTTTATAAATAAATTCTGGTTGGTTGAGGTCCCCTCTCATACAATCCACATATAGTGTTTTCACTTTCATCCTAATCTGTCACAGGTGGAAAGGTTTAGTCAAAAAGAAGTGAACATTTTTAAGAGTGATGACCTCTTTCTCTCATCTTCACATTTTAGCAGAATAACCTCTAGTCTATTTCCCTGGAGGAAAACCTCTGACCGCTCTTCATAACCCTTCTTTTCTTTTTCCCCATAGGAATAAAAGTGACATTTGCTTAATAAAATTAAATGAAGCACTATAACCCAAAATCGTACACTGTGTTGAAAAAATAAATTTGGTATCTCTGGGACAAGCTATATTTCTTTTTTAAAAATCATGCTACATTCCTGTAGTATTCCCTCTACCACATGAAAAGTCCACCTGGCCAGGGCTTTCCTGCTGTTGGGAAAGTTTGAGGTCCCCCACTTTCTCAGTGCACAAATGGCTGATTCAGTGCCATTTTGAACAGAATGGCCTGCCTTGTAAGTTCCCCAATGCAACCATAGCATTGATAAAAATACTGCTCTGATTCTCTCAGCTCCTTGCCTATGCTCTCAAATGCTTGAATCCCAGGACAGTGGAAGGGCTATGTTTTACATCTAATTCTTTATGTAATTCTTAAACCCTTCAGTCATGAATGACTACAAAAGTATGGCTTAAAACGTTTACATTAGAAATAACCACAGAAATCAATGGAGTTATAAAGAACAAAAACACATATTTAAATTATCTTCAATTGTATCTAATTATAAATAAATTAAGCTAATTCCAAAATGCAAAGATTAAATAACATGCTCTTTCCACTATAGGTAAATTTCTGTTTAAAAACACTGTTTTGAAATTTCTCACCTTTGCCAACCACTGTGTTTGCCTCTAGGTAAGAAGGTATATTAAATATCACTGTTTTGCAGTCTTCACTAGCAAAACTGAAAACCTAGAATTTAAAAAAAAGTAATGTTAATATAGTACAGAATAAAGAATAGAGTTTTAGTTACATAAGATAAATAAATCCTAGAGATTTGTATAGCATTGTGCTTATTATAGTTAACAATGCTATATTGTACACTTAATTTTTGTGCTGAGAAAGTAAATTTATATTGTGACCTTATCACAAGAAAATATTTAATAGTAAATAAGGAGGGTAAGAGGAAACTTTTGAAGGTAATAAAAATGTTTATGGCATAGGTTGTGGTGATGTTTTCACAGATATACTCTTATCTCCAAACTTATCAAACTGTATACATTAAACATGTACAGCTTTTGGTACGTCAGTTTTAATTCACTAAAGTGATTGTTTAAAAAAAGTAAAAAACAAAAGTGCATGATCGTTTTAATAGTGCAAAACAAGTAATTGACAAAATTCAATATCCACTTATGATTAAAAACACTCAACAAATTAGGAATAGAAAGAAACTTGCTCTTAATGATAAAGGGCATCTATGTAAAACTCACAACTAACATCACACTTAATGGAGAAAGACTGCTTTCCTCTGACATGAGGAACAAGACAATGATGCCCACTCTCATCACTTCTAGTCAACATTGTATGAGGCTTCTAGCCAGGAAAATTACAGAGAAAAAAGAAATTCAAGATGTCTAGTTTGGGAAGAAAGAAGTAATACTGTCTTTATTTACAGATGATACATTTGTATATATAGAAAATTTTAAGGAATCCACTAACAAAATAAAAACTAATATATGAGTTCAGCAAGGCTGCAGGATTCAAGATCAATGTACAGAAATCAACTGCATTCCTGTACACTAGCAATAAAAAGTCTGAAAAACAATTAAGCAAACAATATCATTTAAAACACATATCCCAAAATTTCTAGTCAAGATGGCCAAGTAGGCAAATTCTGTGCTCACCTCCTCTCATGACCACATCAATTACAACTAAACTACAGAACAACCAAAATTGAGAATCACCTAAAGTCTAGCTGAACTGATGCCCTAACTATGAACATACAGAAGGAGCCAACTCAAGGTTGGTAGGAGGAGAAGAGACACAAAACGGGCTGGTCCCACACCTGCATGTGACCATGAAGAATCAACAGGGATAACTCAGTTGCAGATGTCTCCCCTGGAGGAGCAAGGGGTCCCAGCTCTGTCCCATTTCAAACGGTATGCATGGTCAACCTAGTCTCACTGGGCTAAATTCAAGGTGTCAGTAGGATGTTCATACGTACTATTTGAAACGGGACAGTACCATTATTTTCTGTCCCATTTCAAATACAATATCAGGTCAGCCTAGTCCCAGCCCCACACCAGTCTCCCCAGCCCAAGGTTCCATTGCCAAAGAGGAAAGTTCTCATAACTTCTGGCAGTGAAAACCGGTAGAGATTGTGGCTGAGTGAGCCAGGGGCAGCTGAAGTCCCAGGTGATACTCTTAAAGGGCCCATGCATGAACTTTTTGTTGACAAATTCATTTGCTCTGATCTCTAGCACTGGAGTAGCAGCACAAAATTAGGGGAGAAAATAAGTTGTCTAGCTTCAGGGTGAGGGCTGGAGGGGCAGCCTTCTCCCAGACAGAGGAACTGGAGAAAGTCATGGTTTCTTTGCTGAGCTCTTCCCCTCCTGGCATCCACATGCAGACAGATGCCATATCTGAGTCTCCACAAACTGGCTATCACCTTTCGACAGCCCCACTCTGGTGATTGCATGATACTCTCCTCATCTAACTTTCAGGAACACCCAAGCCACTTCCAGTGCTTTTCTGTACAATCTGTCTTAGCTCATGCTATGAACTTTCATAAAATCGCTAAAAAGTTCACAAAGCCCAAACAAGCAGCATCTGGCTGTGGTGTGTCACACATCTGCAGCTGAGTGGCCCTAAACCCAGCACTAAAGGTAACTAGTTTTAGTTTGCACATTGGCCTATCAAGGCACCTCTAAGCCCAGCACAGGTGGCAGCAATTTGTGGATTGCTTTGTGGCTCATACCAAGGGGGCTCAGGCAAAACACAGGCTGTGGCTAAACCTGTCTGCAGAGAGTTCCCTCCCAGGAAGTCTCAGGGCTGACATGACCGCTGGCCAGCTTTGGACCAAGCAGAGCATCACTAGGCAGCCTCCAAGGACAATACACACACAGGGCAGACTGGATAGGCAACAGCTCCACTAATACAAACCCTGCTCTGATGGTCAGCCCTTGCACCACAGCTCCTCCACTGTAGGCATGGTCACTCCTCACTACTAAGCATCCTGAGAGTCAATCCCTTCCATTGACATGCAAACAGCACCCAAGGCTCAACTGCAACAGGAGGGCACACACAACCCACACAAGGGATAAACCTGGAGCACACAGCTCTGATAACCTGGGAAATGGTACCACTAGATCCCACAAAACACCTACTACATAAAGCCACTCTACTAAGACCAAGAGGCACAGCAGCCCTAATACATAGAAACAAACACAAGGAGGCAGCCAAAAT
This sequence comes from Lyroderma lyra, assembly GCA_004026885.1. Classification (NCBI taxonomy): domain Eukaryota; kingdom Metazoa; phylum Chordata; class Mammalia; order Chiroptera; family Megadermatidae; genus Lyroderma; species Lyroderma lyra. The sequence goes on along the minus strand of PVJL010001495.1, from coordinate 154,017 downwards.
GAGGAGACAAAGAAACACGTCCCAAATAAAAGAACAGAACACAGCTCCAGAAAAAAGGAAGAAAAAAATTAAACAAAATGGAGACAAGCATCTACCAGACACAAAGTTCCAAATACTGGTTATAAGGATGCTTAATGATCTCAGGAAAACTTCAACAAAGAGATAGAAAACAAAAATAAAGATAAAAAAAAACATAAAAAAGAACCAGTCAGAAATAAAGAATATAGTAACTGAAATGAAGACTACATTAGAGAGAATCAAGAGTAGATCAGATGAAGCAAAGGATCGAATCTGTGATTTAGAAGATAAGGTAGCAGAAAATACCCAATCAGGACAGAAAAAAGAAAAAAGAAACAAACAAAAGAAATGAGGATAGTTCAAGGGGTCTTGGGACAACATCAAGCATACCAGCATTCACATCATAGGGCTACCAGAAGGAGAAGAGAGAGCAAGGAATTGAAAACCTATTGGAAGAAATAATTGAAAACTTCTGTAACCTGGCAAAAGACATAGATATACAAGCCCAGGAAGCACAGAGAATCTCAAACAAGATGAACCCTAAGAGGCCCACAATAAGACACAACATAATAAAAATGCCAAAAGTTAAAGAGAAAGAGAGAATCTTAAAAGCAGCAAAAGAAAAACAATGACTCACCTACCAGGGAGCTGCCATGAGACCATCAGTTGATTTGTGAACAAAAATTTTGCAGTATAGAAGGGACTGACATGAAATATTCAAAGTGATGAAAAGCAAGAATCTACAACTAAGATGATTCACCCCAGCAAAGCTACCATTTGGAATGGAAAGACAGATGAAGAGCTTCCCAGACAAGAAAAAGCTAAAGGAATCCATCACCACCAAATGAGCATTATGAGGAATTTTAGAGGGACTTCTGTAAGATAAAAAGAAGACGAAAATAAAAAAATATGAATAATAAAGTGGCAATAACTACACATCTATCAACAATTACTTTCAATGTAAAAAGTGTTGCATGCAGCCCACAGGGTGCAAGTTGAACAAGTCTGCTTTACACAAAGGCTATAACAAGACACAGAAAAGGACCCAGTAATCCCACTTCTGAGTATTTATCTGAAGAAACCCAAAATACTACTTCGAGGGGACAAATGCACTCATATGTTCATTGCAGCATTGTTTTCAGTGGCCAAGATATGGAGGCAGCCTGGGTGTTGTCGATGGATGAATATATAAAGAGGAGATGGTACATGCATGCAATGGAATATTGTTTGGCTATAGATGGGAATGGGCTCTTGCCATCTGTGCAATACAGATGGACCTGCAGGGTATTGTGCTGAGTATGTCAGACAGAGAAAGAGAGGTGCAATGGGATTTTGCTTATACATGGAATATAAAGAACAAAATGAATAAACAAACAGAAACAAACTCGTAGATATACAGATGGTGGTCAGATGGGAGGCAGGTTGGGGAGGTGAGTGAGAAAGAGGAAGAAATTAGGAAGTACATACTGTTTGTTACACAGTAGTCATGGGGATGTAGGATATAGCATAAGGGATATAGTCAGTAATATTGTGTATGGGTACTAGATTTATCAGGGTGATAGGAGGAGATTGGGGGAAGAGTGAAAAAGGGGATTAAGAAGTACAAATTGGTAGTTACAAAATAGTCATGGGAATGTAAGGTACAGCATAGGGAATACAGTCAGTGATACGGCAATAACTGTGCATAGTGCCAGGTGGGTACTAGGCTACTCAAGGAGATCACTTCTTATTTTATATAATTATCTAACCTCCATACTGTACACCTGAAATTAATATAAAATAATATTGAATGCCTAAATAAGTAAATTGGAAAATAGAAATAAAATACATATTTCATCTTTATGCATCAGAAGACATATTTCCAAAACTTATCTACAGATTCAATGCAACTGCCATCAAAATCAACAACTTTGAGAAAGTTCAATGGAAAGAACTAGTCTTTTCAAAAAAAAAAAAAATGGTGCCAAGACTATTTAATAACCTCATGTAAAAAATAAATGGGGAGTTCCCTGGTGGTTTCATGGCTTAAGGCTTCAGCGCTGATGCTGTCAATGCTGCAGCCTGGGTTCGATTCCCAGCCAGGGAACTACCCACATACAAAAAAAAAAAAAAAAAAAAAAAAAAAAAAAAAAAAAAAAAAGGAAAAAATAAATGAATTTGGACCCTCTGCCCCATACCATAAAGACCCTCTATACCATACGTAAAAGTTAATTATGAAAGGATCACAGACTTAAATGTAAGAACTGAAACCATTTAGAGTAAAGCTGAAGAGTAATTTTTCATGATCTTGATTTAGGCAATGATTTCTTAGATATAACACCAAAAGCACAAATAATAAAAAAGAATTGATAAATAAAAAACTTAATCAAAATTAAAATTTTTGCTCTTCAAAAACTAAACCCACAGATTGAGAGAAAACATTTTCAAATTCTAAAACAATAAAAGACTTCTATCAAAATATATAAAGAATTCTAACAACTCAATAATAAAAACACAACACACACACACCAAAAAGGACAAAGAATTTAAATAGACATTAGCCAAAGATACACAAATAGCCAATAAGCAGATGAAATAATGCTCAGTATCCTTAGGCATTAGGGAAATGCAAACCTAAACCACAACGATAAGAGTATACCCACTAGGACAGCTAACATAAACAAGGCAGAAAGCAACGATTATTGAGACAATGTGGAAAAACTGGAACCCCGATGCATTGCTGGTGGAAACGTAAAATGGTACAGCAACTTTGAAACACAGTTTGGCAGTTTCTTAAAAGCATATATGATCCAGTAATTCCTACCCAAAAGAAATGAAGACCTATGACCCCATAAAAACTTGTACATGAATACTCACAATGACATTTTTCCCTATAATCAAAAAGTGAAAAACACTCACGTGTTCAACTGATTAAATTTTTTATCCATATAATGGAACATTATTCAGATGTAAGAAGAAACAATGGATAAACTTGAGAAAACATTATATTCTATGAAAGAAACTAGACATGAGATAGCACATACTGTGTAATTTCATTTACATAAAATGTCCAAAGGCAAATGTATAGAAAGAGAGTAGATTACTTAACCTAGGGCTAGGGGTAGAAATGGGGAATGATTGTAAATGGGTATGAAGTTTCTTTTTGAAGTGATGGAAATGTTTTAAAATTAGATTGTGTTGATGATTATACATTCTGTAAACTTGCTAAAACTTATTGAATTATACACTTATCATGGGTGAGTTAATAATTTCCTTTAGTGTTTTAGTCAAATGTATTAATTTCTTCTGTCTTATAAATTTTTTATATTAACTCCTTTTCTAGCATTCATAAATATATTATCTAACATTTTCTTTTAAACATTGTAAAATTACTTGCAACTTTAACATTTTTTACCCTCTGGAATGTGTTTTGTGTATGATTCACTGTAGCTATCTAATCTTATCTTTTGCCATATGGATAGCCAGAACCAACAATGTATAACTTTTCTTTTCTTAACTAATGAGAATGCTACATCCATCACATGCATGGCCTCTGCAAACACAGAATCTATTTCTGGACTCTCTGCACTATTTTGTCAGTATATGTGTTTATCTCTACACTAGTACTATATAGTTTTCATTACTATAGCTTTAATTTATATAGCATTATTATAAATTTTGGTATTTGTTATGGTGATCCCAATCCCTATAATCTTCTTGGCTTTTTTTAGCTTTCTATTATTTCACAAAAAAAATTTTTTATGATCAGCTGACCAATTCCATGGAAAATACTTTTAGATTTTTTTGTATCCGGGAAAGTTGCTTAGTTTTATTATAGTTCTAGTAGTTTGTCAAGATAGTGTTGAATCTGCCATGAACCTAATCCTATAGCAAGCAAAATGGCATTTAGTATTTTACCTGATTTTTGTGCTTGTGAGGACCTTCAGGAGAATGCTGAATAAAATCAGTTAGAGTGAACATTGTGAATTTGTTAGTAACTTTAAAAAGAATGTTTTTACCATGTCTTTTACCATTCATTTTGAGTCTTTCTTTTATCTGCTTATTCATACATTTATTTATTTTTAAGTATGCTTCATTATGTTGATTCCCTTATATTTCTAATTTGCTCAGAATTTTTAAAACAATAAATATAATTTCCCACTTATTTTAAAATGAACATATAGTTTTCCTCTCTGAATATACTATATATGTATATATACGAATGTGTGTGTATGTATGCATGTGTGTGTGGTTATACGATTATTGTTTTGTGTGTATGTGTGTGTGTGTGTGTGTGTGTGTGTAAACACACACAATAATAAATTTTATTTTTTTTAATTTTATTTTTTTTTATATAGGTAGTGCCCTGGATGGGAATCAAACCCAGGCCACGGTGTTGAGAGCACCGAAGCCTAGCCACTACACCACCAGGGAGCTCCCAATAATAAATTTTCTAATATGAAACCATCTCTCTATTCCTGGGACAAACTTCACAGAATGTGATATTTTTTTAACACATTATTGGTTTCATTTGCTGCTATTTATTTTAGTTTTCAAATATGTTTATAAGTGAGATCAAGCTTCTACTTACTTTTCAACTTCATACAATGCTCGTAAAATGAGTTAAGACGAATTCCACTTTTTTCTATTCTTTGAAATAATTTACAGGAGGCACAAATTATCTGTTCTATATAATTACAGAAGAATTCACCTATCGCAAGTCTGGGCCTGATGGATGAGAAGGTGTGCATGAAGACTTTGGCTCCTAATTCAATGTCTTGTTATGTCTACTTAGATTTTCCATACCTTCTCAAGCCAGTGTTTGTAATTAGTATATTATAGGAAGTTGTCTATTTTGTCTGTGTTTTCAAATTAATTGGAATAATCTATTAGTATTATTATCTTTTGTAAAATATCTATCCTCTTGGTAGTTACGTTTCCTTTTATTCTTAACATTGTTTTATCTGTGCTTTCTCTATTTTTTACCTATTCAATCATAGTAGGGTTTGTCTATATGTTCAAGGAATAGCTTTTGGTTTCATTCATCCTTTCTATTGCTCGTTTTTTTTTTTTAATGTTCTTTGTAAAACATAAATACAAAAGCTATAGCACACATGAGTATTTGAAGAAATAATAAAATGAAAACTAGAGTACTCACCTTGAAGGTTAAGAAATAAAACATTACTGTTATTTTCAAACTCCTTTATAAACCTCTCCCCAATTATATTTTCTTTCATCCCTCAACCCCCAAAACTTGGGTAATGACTGAAGGATGATGTTTGTGTTAAATGTTTATTTCCCTGCCTCTGCTTATTTTATTCCATGCATGTGTATGTATGTATCTATCCATCTACCCTTAAAGGAGATGCAGGGTTGTTATGCCAATTTTTAGCTTTTAAATATATAGTCATATGCTAATTACATCAAGTAGATTTCTTTGCTCAAATTATGTTTGCAAAATTTATCCATGCTGAGTATATCAGTACTTCATTTTTACTGCTGTATAGTACATCATTAGAAAGAATGTACATTTAGTTCATTAACATAATTTTGAAGGGGATGATATTCACGTATAGATTTCAGTTATGTCATGCTTCTTGAAACTAAAAGATATTTGATACTATATTTTTGGGGATTGGATATATTATTGAAAATAAAATAAAAGATGTAAAGTCACCACTAGATTAGTAATGGTGAATTAATAAATTTAATGGTATTTTTAAAATAACTTTTATATAGAAGATGGCCCAATAAAAACTTTTGCAATATACAAAAAGACTTCTTTAAAATTGATAAATTATGGATTGACTATTTGAGTTATAAAAAAAACCAGGGCAACGTTAAGTATTTGATTAATAAAACCTAGTGTTGAAAGCAACTTTAAATTAAAATGTCACAAATTAAGATTTTAAAAATGGGGGAGTTCCCTGATGGTGTAGTGGCTTAAGGCTTCAGCGTTGGCACTGTCAGCGCTGCGGCCTGGGTTCGATTCCCAGTCAAGGAGTTACCCACATACCAAAATGCAAAAAAAAAAAAAAAATGGTAATACAAGTATTGCTTACTATAGTCTGGCATAATAAATTGCTTTGCTTCATTTTACAGTACTACCCAAATATTATTAATTGTATGATAAAATTACACAGAATTAATTTTACATATAAACTTATTGTACAAATCATTGAATTCAAATAGAAAAATCTAATACCAAAAGGAGAATGAAAACTAAAGGGGTTATTTGAGACTGTTTCAACTTTGTACATTGTTCAATTTATAGTGAATAAACAAGCTTTCTAAAGTGACACCCTTTTTCAATAAAAGAAAAATAAGCTAAGTAATTAACATTTACAAAATGTCTAAAAAAATAAAGGGGATCTTCTTGACTGAATGTAAGTCATGGAATTTTAAATTCATCATTTTTCCTATGGACACTGCCTTCTGCACAATGGAAATACTGCCTTTCAAATTCTTATCACCTCTCTAATATTTTCAGTGCTTTGATGATTCTACTAAATTTCCTTCCAACCACACTTTTTATAAGATGGGATTCTTGTTAAATGAAATGTATGATTTTTTTTTCTTTCTTTTTTTTTTTTAAATTCATTTTTATGGTTAGACTTATTGGGGTGACATCTGTTAGCAAGGATTACATAGGTCTCAGGCATACAATTCTACAGTGCATTGTCAGCTTGTTGTATAGTAAGTTCACCACCTAATGTGACTTCTCTTTCCATCACCTTATATTTAGCTCCCCCCCTCCTCTCCCACCCCCTACCCTTTCTCCCCTCCCTAACCCACTCGTCCCCAAATAAACATTAAACTATTGATTGTGTCCATGGGTTATTTGTTTGTTCATTTCTTTTTTTCTTTGCTTTCAGTTTTATATTCCGCATATGAGTGAAATCATGCAGGATTAACCACAAGTCACCACAGGTTCTACATATGGGATACCATTTGCCACGGGATTCCAAAAGGACCAAAACTCTGCATGGGCTTACATGTATTAAGTGATTCAAAAGGTGATTCAGGACCTAGTTGTACCTCAATATGAACATCAACAACCTCCTTTTTAAAAGATAACTGATAACACATTGATCTAAATATATACTAAAACTTAGACTTCCTTAAGATCATGGTTTTAATATAAACTAGTTCTCATTAGCTTCCTTTATTTGCCTTAAGCATTTTTCACTAACACTAAAGACAGTAGAAATTATCGTACTCATTTCTGCTTTATAAAGATGTATATGTCGCATCTTTATCAAGACAAAGTCTCTCTAGTAAAGGAGTTACATTATTCTCATTAATTAATGCTATAAAATCTGAGCAGGTAGAATGCTCATCTATCAATATATGCTGCAGGTAGAATTCATATCCTCCAAGGGGGAAAGTATGTTATGCTCTAAAGGGAATCACTACTTTAATTCCTTCTGAGAGCCCTTTTAGCAACATGATAAACTGTGTCCAGGTACATAACATTTATAATTTATAATAGATAACATGATTCCCAAAGCGTATTTGATATGGTGAATATTAAATGTGTATTTAAAAGTATCTCATTTTCACAACCAGACAGAAGACATCTGAGCAACTGAGCTAATGCAAATTAGTTTTCAGCACCCCTAACAATTTCTGTAACATTAAGAGGAGTTTCCCCCTCTCCTTTTTTTTGTCTTACTTTCTAGAATGGGGGGAGGGGCGGGGAATCATTAGGAATCATAGCACTTTAAAGTGTTGAGGATAGAGCGGTAAAGGGGTGCAGATGCAGGTGAAGAAAGATGCCAATGGGGAGATGCCTCCACCCACGGGACAGCTCAGTGGGAAGACTACACATTGTCTCAGTTTTGTGTTAAGGATTTGCCTTCAGGACCTCACACTTCAAACACATACTTGTTTTCGAGAGATCCACTTAGGTATTGGTAAAATGAAAAGTGGGTTTCTAAAGTGTTATGCCATTAATATTAGGCTGAAAAGGTGGTAGTCGTAGGAATCCAAAAGAAGTAAGACCTCAAACAGAGGTCTTAATGTGCCCATCCGGACAGACGTTGAAAAGCGTCCGTACACTGGGATGAAAGAAATGATTCTATGTGCACTCTGCAGCATTCCATTCTCCAGATACGCCATGTACTCTAAATTTTAGGAAATTATTTTTTTAAATAAACCCAAAGGAGTGTCATATACTACAGCTGAGGCTAGCTCTGGGTGTACAGGAACCGTCGTGCCTCGCCGCACCCCGACACCTTCTGTCGCTGGGATCGCCCGGCCCCCCAAGCGCACACCTCTGGGGCACACCGAACGCTGGCAGTTTCTGCTCGCCATCCCCCAATGCCTTCTTTCAGAGAACACAAAGCACGAAATTCGTGCTTTTAAACATAAAAACGGGAAACACTTTCAAATATATCACACAAGAACACACTTCCAGAGAAGTTTTTATTCGTGAAGCGTCATTGCATCAGCTCAAACATTTTGCTGGAAGTTGTTGGCCGGTCGACGCGCTCGTCGGCACCACTCTGTGTCCGTCATCCCCGACCCGCCCAGTGCTCACAACTCGCTGATGCAGAGGGGACAAAGTCGGGCCCCTTCGCCCTCCTTGGAGGCGGAGGGACAGCAAGAGTCCGTGGAGTCAGAACCGACCCACGGGGCCAGGCGTGTCTTGTCGCCCACCGAACCCCACGCCCGTTCTCGGACGAGAGGAAGTCGCGGGTCCGGGCCTTCTTTCCACTGCACCCCGGGGCCCGAATGCAGCCCGGGTGTGGCCCGAAGCTCCGCAAGTAGTAGTGCCACTCTGACCCTTCGCTGTCTGTCCCCCGAGTTTCCGAACGATTGTCCCTAACTCCCTCTCCAGGCGGATTTCGCCCTCGGTCGCTCGCTCCCGGGCACAGGAGACCCCAATGTGGACTCTGGACTTGCGCAGTCTTCCCAAGAGCCGAAGTGAGCCCCACCCCCACCCCCACCCATGCCCCCGCCGCCGCTCCCCCACCCCCCAGCACACGCACCCCCGACCCAAACCCAAACCCAGCCCTTTCATCCAACCTCTCCACGCCCTCGCGCCGGGGTGTGGGGGGCTGGCGGGGGCGAAGGGTATGACTGAGCTGGGCAGAACCCTAAGGACAGGCAAACCTGCAAGCCGTTTCTCACAGCTAACTCCTCGCGGGGACCACGAAGCACCGCCCCAACCCCTCCGTGCCCTAACGTTCCCCATAGCGGGTCAGCTGGGGTGGGGGCGGCCCCCTGCGCCCCATCTCACGTCTGTGTTGGCTTACTCAGGGGCCCTGAAATAACTGGCCGAATAGCTTTCCGCCCTCTCCGCCCAAGCGCGCCCCAACCACCCTCACCGGCGCCGGGAGCCAGTGCGAGCCGCAGCCCGGGCCCTCCCGCCACGGCTCCCGCAAGAGCGCGGCGAACTCCATCCATGGAACGCGGCGTCCCGCGCAAGTGTCAGCCCCGAGGTTACCTTCCGAAGCTCGTTTTCTTTCCTCACAGCTCCGGGCCCGAAGTGGGGCTCGCTCCTGCCTCGCTGAGTAAATCTGCGCCCCCGTTTGGACCCTCCCGCTTCCTCAGCCCCGCTCCGCTGGCTCCCACTCACCAGGAGGTTCAGCAGCAGCCCGCAGAGGGCTCCGCGCAGGGAGCTCCGGGGTCCGGCGGCGGCCATGTGGGCGCCGGGAGGGATGCCGAGAGGCTAGAGCCCGGGAGAAGCGGCGGCACGGGAGCTGAGCTTCTCGCTACTGCGAGTCCTTAAGTCGCCTCGGCCTCTCTCTGGCTGGGAGCGTATTCATTCCCGACAAGGGATTGGACCCGGGAGACGCCTAGATGCACCTCCTTATTATTTCTCAAGTTTTATCACCGCGGGAGCCGCTGGGGACCTGCCCGAGCCTGCCCCCGCGCTTTCCCGAGACCTCGGCGGGCGCTCGCTCGCGGGAAAGCGGTCCCACGAGCTGTCCCTGCCCGCTCTCCCACGCCCCTCGTCTGCCCCGCGGCGCTGCCGCCCCGCCTTCTCTTGGCGCGGCCCTGGCCGCCCAGACAGCCGACGCTGCCCCGCTCATTTTCACTGCAGCACCCAAATCCGCCTGCAGGGATCCCTGCCCCGACAAGGGCACCCCTATGTGCCAGAAACACTGGTGATTGGATCAGGGATCCTCCCTTGGACTGCTGATGAAGTTCTGGGCCATGTCTCCTTGTTATACAAAATACATGCATTCTTTCCAAATTTGACTAACGTGATAAGACAAACAGAAAATTATCCCAAGCGGCATGAAGAAGCTGGCATTTGATATGCCAGAAATTAAAAGCAAGTAAAAGAAATTCTGCTATCTGACCATGTGTACACACCCAAAACTTAAGTGAATTACATTCAAGCTTTCTTTATTGACAATTTTGTGGCCTTATATTAACATTCTTAGAAATAATTTGTTATTCTTACAGGTAAATTATTAATTTAGTAATTACATGGTGCTTGTACTACGATGCAACTTTTCAGTTTATGGTAAAAGGAAAATCCATCACAAACAAAAAAACCTTTAATAGGATGCTTACATGAGAGGTCTGACAATCAAGTATGCAAACTTGTCACCGTGCGCTTACATTGGCAGCGCTGTACAAACAACTCAGTAAGGTGTCATTAACTTCGTATATCTGTGTCTCACAGCTGTGTTCCTGTTGATGTCTCTCGCTGAGTGGCCTTCATTATTGTAACGTGTTTTTGTGTGCCATCGCGAGAATGTCGCAGCTTGAATTAGAACAAATAAACATTAAATTTCTATTTAAACTTGGCAAGAGTAGAAGTGAAATCAGGGACATGTTAGTCCAAGTTTATGGAGATAAGGCCATGAAGAAACGGTAGCATATGAATGGATTAAACATTTTTCTGAGGGGAGAGAAAGCGTCACTGATGAAGAGGGGTCAGGGCAGCCAGTAATGACCAGAACTGACAAAAACATTGCAAAAATTCATTGAATTTTTGTGCGTCAAAATTATTGGCTGACTGAGAAGTATAGCAGACCTAGTAAACGTTAGTAGAGAAAGAGTTAGGAAAATCTTAACTGAAAATCTTGGCACGAGAAAGGTTTTTGCAAAAATGCTCCCAAAGGAACTCACTGATGAACAAAAGCAAAGGAGAGCCAGTTTGCCAAGACCTTTTGGAGTGGCAGGATGATATTTTGGGCCGTGTTATTGGTGATAAAACATGGGTGTACCAATATGACCCAGAAACAAAGTGCACGATCTAAGTCAGAGAATTCTCCATGACCAAAAAAATCTGTCAGTCCAAGTCAGAGCTGAAACAATGTTGCTAACCTCTTTTAATATCAGAAGATTCTTCACTATGAATTTGTACCAACTAGACAAATAGTCAACCAAGTTTACTATCTGGAAGTGCTGAAAAGGCTGCATGCAAAAGTTAGACAAAAATTACCTGAATTTTCCGCCAACAACTCATGGTTCTTACATCATGACAATATACCAGCTCCCACGGCACTGTCTGTGAGGGAGTTTTTAGCCAGTAAAGAAATAACTGTATTAGAACACTCTCCCTACTCACCTGATCTGGCCCCCAATGACTTTTTTCTTTACTTAAAGATAAAGGAAATATTGAAAGGAAGACATTTTGATGACATTCAGGACATTAAGGTTCATATGACACTCTGGTGGCCATTCCAGAAAAATACTTTCAAAATTGCTTTGAAGGGTGAACTAAGTATATAGTTTCCCAAGGGGAGTACTTTGAAGGTGATCATAGTCATATTCAGAATTGAGGTACGTAGCACTTTCTTTAGGTTGAGTTCACAAAGTTAATTGTCAGACCTCGTAGTCAATATCATTTGTCAACCAAAAAAAGGTTTACCCTGTACTAAAGAGTAAAAAGCATTTATTTCAGCAAAAGAATTATAACCTGAGAGAAATGGATTCAGGTAGCAACCCAAACTTCGCTCTGAAAAGAGCAAAGAAAGGCAAGATTTATAAAGGCAAAAACCACAAAATAGATTCTTTATGCAAGTGAAATATTGCTGACTAGGGTAACAGGGATTGGTTAAGTCTAATATGCAAATGAGGAGCAACACCTATAAGGAGGAGGTAAAATCTCTATCCATGTAGCAACTGTTACAGGTTTTTTATGGCTCAGCCTTGAGCTGAGTTTAGCAACAGGTTTAGCAGTTTAGCAGCTCTGAGAACTGAGGCACAAAATGTGCCTAGGCCCACTTCCTTAGGAGCCCCCTGACTATTTTAAGTGATTCGCTTACCAATGTTTATTCCATCTTTTTATTCTTTCTTTCTTTCTTTCTTTTTCTCTTTATATATATTTTTTGATTATCACATTCAAAACATTTATATCAGGGGCCAAAGTCACCCAAGTGTTGGGGGAGGGACTAACGGAAAAGAAATGTGTGAAACACAAAAGCAACTCCAAGTCTAAGAGAGATTATAGGGAATCATCATAGCCCAGCATGCTAAGTTTTTTAATAGAGAGGTAGCTTGCAACACTAGGGGCACAGTCCTTTATTTCTCCCTAGATTGAATTTTGTGTCCTCTGAGCCCTACCTGCTTGATTCAGAAAGAAGCCCTACTTAGATATGTGTTGCTGCTCCTCGAATTCCATGTGTGAGTTCCAAGGTCAAGATCCTCAGTCCAGATGAATCAGGGAAGGTGCTATGGCTTTCATTCATCCCACCCTGGTCACCCCATTAGGTTCATTGTCTAAAGTTGAGCTTGCCTGAAACTCACGGGCCTCAGCTCTCAGGACAAAGGCGCTCAGTTCAGCTCTTTCCCATCCCATTCCTGAAGTACTGAGGGCACCAATCAGAGATCTCATCTCACCTCCAGAGGACTCTGTACAAAAGAGCTCTTCCATTCTCAGAGAAAGTTCTCAGAATTCCTCTCCACTCCAACTATTCTCACCTCCCATCCTCCAAACTTTTACATCACCCAAGAACTCAGGGAAAATCTCTCAAAAAGTCTCCTCTCTCTCCCCAGCCAGCCTTAGAACCCAAGTGGACCATGGCTTCCCTGTAACATGGGTGATGCTATGGACTGAATTTTATCCTCTCAGATTCCAAGATGAAACCTTAAGCATGATTATGACTGTATTTGGAGATGGGGCCCATAAGGAAGTAATAAAAGTTAAGTGAGGTTATAATGGTGATGCCTTGATCTGATGAGATTTACATCCTTATGAAATGAGCCCCCCCATCACCCCACCCCCCATATGTGGACTCAGAGAGAAGGCAGCTGTCTATGAGCCAGGAAGAGAGCTCTCCTCAAAAACCAAAGCAGCCAGCAACTTCCTCTTGGTCCCTCAGCCTTCTGAGAAACAATGCTTGAGACAAAAACCAACAGAGAATGGGAAGGGTAGGGGTCTGTTCCAGGCAAGGGCAACAGCAACAGCTTTAGCAAAGCTCTGAAGAGTCCTGTGAGGACTTCCCATATCAAGTGAACAGAGGGAATTCCTTCTAAACCACTAGACAGAACAACTCCATGGCTGGAAATCAGGTTAGAAAGCTAGGCTGGGGGCAAACCAGACTGCAGAGTGGGATTGCATCCCACAAGAGATGAAGAGCCACCCACTCGATCTGTAAAAAGGGTGACTAACTGCAGTTACAGAATTATCACTTTGGGTGAGTTAATAAACCCATAAATGTCATTAATGGACCTGTTTATGCCTTGATATAGCTGTCCCTTAATGCCTGGAAGGTCAGTCTTCGAAATGTTTTCCTTAATCCTAAGTAGTCTTACTTTTCAGTGATTTCAACTTTATCAATTAAAGTGAGTCTGACCTGATTATTACTGTCTTCCAAGTGACTAAAACTCTGAGATAGCGGTCATCTGATTGTTTCAGCTATACTGTGTAATTGAGGAGGTTGTTAAGCTTAATGACTATATGACAATAATGCTGAACTTTTATTTTTAGCTTCTTCAAAATAAAAGTTATAGAAATCTATTCCAAAAATTTTGTAATAAAACATATTGGGGATATTTTTATTTGTATTGCAAAATTCTAGATGTATGAATATTGAATAATAACTAGATGTAGTATTAATACCTATATTGAACTTGCCCATTATGAGTATATTTGTGTAAGTTTGAGGGCTGTCCGGAAAGAATCCAGGCATGTAATATGAAAAATAGAGGCATGCCTGGCTGGAGTTTTTCTGGACAGCCCTCGTAGTAATACAAAGTGATGTATTTTTATAATTTAGAGATTTTCCATAGACAGTTATAATTACAATGTAAACATGACTTGGAGATAAATTAAAATTGCTTTTACATTTTCTATGTAAATTATAATTTTATATGAATTAGTTGAAAATGTTTTTAAAATATAGCTTTGGTTTGAATATAGTTAGAACTAAATGTCTTCTATAATAAAATTAACCTTAAATCATGAGACACTATGAAGAGTTATTCTGAAATGCCTTTATTATACCTATATTTTAATACCTTACCCCCCATGCTACAGAGTTAGTTAGAAGTCACTCCTAAAAAGATAAACAAAGTTCCTTGAGCCACTCCTGCTTGGGCTGCTCCTACCTCTTTGGAGTACACTTTCCCTTTTAATAAACTATCTCTTTGTTTCACCTCTTTTCCTTTTAATAAACTCCTTGATTTCACCTCTAAAAAAGGGGTAAACAAAAAGTGGGAAAGAAACTACTTATTTTTCCTGTTAATTCTAGTTTCATGGGTAAGAGCAGCAATAATACAGGATCAAAAATGGGAAGTGATTTTTAAGCGAAGGTACAAAACTTCAGGAATCCAGGCAAATTGTAAAATTTTCTGCAGAAAGCAAACTTAAGATCATTAAGAAGAACTCTCTGTACCTAGAAGTCACCTCTGGCCTCAGAAGGATGATGACGTGAGGAGGTGGGAGCTGACTCCTGGCACACTGAGCCAAGCTGCCTGACACAGCTCAGTGCCAACAGGTCTCACCCGCTACTCACCTCAGTGGCTTACGTGTGCAGTGACAGAGCAAGTGTGGGTCTCCTCAGACACACCTAAGAGAATACACCTATGTGATGTCTGAAACAAATAACACTAGTAATAAGAAACTTATCAAATAAAGCTTAAATTAAAACCAAGTAAAAGATTGGTTTGAATAGTTCCTCTTGTGACACAAAATGAGTTAGCTGAGAATCACTTTCAGAACATTCTTTAGGATAAATAGTGACAAAAATAAGTAGGAATAAAAAAAATTACTTGGAGCAACAGTGAGGAACACTGTACAAGTATGAAATCAAATGCCAGGAGCCCTTGCAGACTTCCTCTTTAGAAATGAGTTGTCCTCAATGTATTCACTTGTTCTTTCAGAGACGGCTCTTCCCTCGTGCCTGGGAGCCCAGCTGTCAGATTCTCCCACCTCACCACTCAGGTGATCACCTCTGCTACTGCCAGCATGGCCTCCAGAAGAGGATGCTGCTGTTCTTTTACCACTTTTGCCAAAGTGTGACTAAAAGCCCTCCACTAATGTCCCAGAACACCAGAGAATGGCCGTGACTTTCTGGTCATTTGCTGGAGACTTGGGGATAACAGAAGCTCAAGTCAAGGGTATCCTGTAATATTGCATTGCTGCCCAGAGCAAGAGCCATCCCAGAATCCTTGCTTGCCTACCTCCTCTCCTGTCTTCTATGGGAAGTGACCTTCCCAGGTCTACTTCCACCCCCGTGGAAATGGTCCAGACAGCACAGAGACCCTGGAGTCTTTCCCCTTCCTCCTTTTCCGTGTTGGGTCCTCAGTTCTGATCTAGGGTTATTTTGTGTCCACAGTGATTGACAGTGAGACCATTCATTCCCTTCCGGAGAAAACTCACTCCCACCGAGTTGTGGCCTTTCACTATACCCTTGGCAACAATCATGCCAATTCAGACGTTCATACATCTCTCAAATTCAGAATTACCCAACTTAAGTAACACCATGATAACAGTAACCCAGATAGGGTATGCCAGGATCAGAAGGTGTCCATGGGTCTCTTCCTATTAGTTAATGATTCGAGAACTGTTACAATCATTTTATGCTTCTTCCAGTAAAATCTTCAGATGTCCTTACAAATGTCCTCATTGCCAACAGGCCTTTTAAAAAGGGAGGAGTGGTCTCCTAGTGACTTCACACCAGGCTGGAATGAATGGTGATTTCCACATGGAAAACAAAAGGTCATGTGTGAGTGATAACTTCTTCCAGTAACCCAGCCAAAGTAGTGTAGCAAAGCCCTGACACAGTGAATTTTCAGTCTTTCTCATCTTAGAATCATTCTGTCGTCCTTCACTTTGGTTTCCTTCACAGTGAAAAATCTCCTCCCACTGGGTGAGGCTGTAGTTTGTCCTTGATGTTCTCACATCCTCAGGAGCCCATTGTGTACATCTGTCTGTTCAAAGGGTATTGCTCAAGCATGAAGGCTACAGGTGTGAGTGGGCTGACTTCCAGATCCCATGTGTCATTTATCCCCACGTCATTCTCTGATTCACTGCCTCATCAGCCTTCTTTTTTTCCCAGAAGTTTAGGAAGATGGTTTCTTCTCAGCATTGGGGAAGTGGCATCTGCCCAGCTCAAATGCCTACCAGCTAACTCAGGAGTTTTCCCTACCCATTCCTCCTGGGGAGCAAATGATTTAATTCATCAATTATTATTTTTTTATTAATCATTTGAGTGAGTATGATTGATCGATTCATTGATTTTTTTTTACTTGAGATTTATCATTTTGACTTGTGTTTGCCTTTCAGAGTTATAATAAGCTACACACTTTCATAATTGATAAACTCAAGTCTTAATTTGCACACATCTATATAAAGTTATACTGGATAACCTTTTTCTCCAAGCAATCCTAATGCTGGGACTCTGCCTGAACATTAAAAAAAAAAGTGAGGTACTAATAATATTTCTAATAAGTATGTCAGCAGGTACCATAAAGGCTATTTTGTTGCTCCTTTCTACTGAGATTACAGTTCTTTATATGCTCAATAAAACTGTTTCTCTCAGATTTCAAGTCTTGTATAAATGGTGGTCAGGGAAAGTCCAAATCTTAACTATAATACTTCACTTTCAAATGAGAATCTCTAACCAAAATCTTCCTGGTAGGCCTCCAAAATAATAAAAGCTTTCTTATAATAAGTCTTGGAATAAATGACTCCAGAGAGTCATTATTCATTAGAATGTCTTTATTTCCTACTCAAGACATCATTAAGTCGCAATCAGATATTGTCTAGAACAGCTTCTCAACCAGCTGCTGATGAATTATCTGATCTCAACCGCTGTGCTGTTTCAAAGCAGAGTCTGAGGGCCCCTGCCTCCCACTACCCTTCTCATCCTTGGATGGATGGGCAAAAAGAAGCTGACAATGGACAAGCACCATGGATATGGCTATGACATCTTTTCTCCGTTATGGTGACCTGCCCCTCTGTAATATTCCCAACATAATTGACACCAATATCACCCAGTATCAACTTTTCCTTTCTTTTTTGGTACACTGAAAGTCAGGTTTCTTATGACACAATGTAAGTCAAAGAACATCTTATTTGCTGTCATATTCTCTTGTTATAACATATAAATTATTCCCTGAGAATGAGGTGGTCTGAGCCTTGCTCCACCAGGCCCTCCCAGTGACAGTTATCCTAACTCGTCCGTTCATAGAAGTACTGCAGTATAGCAACTGGCCAGGAATATGCCAGGTTTTTCCTCCAAGTCTGACCAAGGCCTCTACCTTATTCCTCTCCCTCAATTCCTTCTTGGGGATTCATTACTCACCCTGAAATATGATGACAGAGATATAAAACCCATGAAATGATGAGATCGACTTTGGAAGAATTCAGGCCTCTGCGTTTTCCTAGCATGCAGGTTTTTAATTTTTTTTGTAATGTTGCATTGATTTAGAAGTAATATCTCTACTCCCCATTTTTTAGCCCTGTTTACAGCCCTTACTTATACAATCTGCCACTCCATACTTTAACAAGAAAGGCTTAAGTCTACTTTTGTATATTTCATCAGGTTCTTATGTGGCAGGCATGATGAAATATACTGTAGTTTCTGGACCATTATTGCTTGCTGTTATCTGTATTCTTTTTTTCTTACTTTAAAAAATCTCTCCCTTGATATAAGAAAATGCCAGTAGAACTTTATATCAAGAAAGTATTTCTCCTAGATACCCATTCAAGTTTAGATGTTTCTTATCCTTGGTGAAATAGTCATGGCTAGCAAACTGCCAATTGTTCTGCTTTCTTGCTTCAAAGGCAAGAATATGTTAACTCTTTGCATTTGGTGCTTTAAGTGCTTTCCAGAAAAACTGTAGCTGTCATTAAGATTTTCCTCTGCTTAGACCCAATTTTCACAATTTACTTTGATGTCCACAACCATTGGCAAAAGAAAAAAAAAGCCCATATTATTTTGGTATTTTTTTCATTTGGATAACCAAAGCTATCCTGTGAGACTTTAGCATCATGCCACAGTAACATGGGACAAAGCTAGGTCCTTCCATGGCCTTCATACAAAGTACTGCAACACAATATCTTCTTAATCAGGAATTTATTCCAGTGTTGAAACAAAGCACCTTATTTCTTTTTTAGACAGCTTTGTTTACCTCTACCTGGTGATTAGAGGTTTTGTTTTTGTTTTTTATTCTTTTTTTAGTTCATGCTTTACCTACTTTCAACTGTGTCAACTGACAGTGCAGGTGTTCCCCAGCCACTGGGGACAGTGGTGAATCCATGATTCCCGAAGCCACAAGTTTCCTTTCACACCTCTTTTAGGAAGACCAAACAGTCCTGGCTCCCAAGCTAATTTAAACAGCTTGAGAAGTGGGTATTTTATAGAGGCCATGTGGCAAACAGTTACTGAGATACGAACTTTGGCTGGAGGCCTGAACGACCGAGGACCAGTGATCTGGAGGAAAAGCATTCCAGCCTGAGAGAACGGCCTGTAAGAGGTCGGAGCAAGCTTGGTCATTTCAGAGAACAGAGAGAAACCAACACATGTTGGAGTGGAGTGAGGAGTACTAGCACAGGACGTGGTGAAAAGAAGCAACAATCAGTTAAAAAAGTAAAAGAACTCACAGCCCTTGTTAAAGAGGTTAAGGTTAATTTTAATCCCATCTTTTCGTAAAAAGCCATTGAAAGACTGGGAGAAGGGAGGCAAGATCTGATTTACACATTTTTATAAATCACTATGGCTGCTACAAGAAAACAGATTGTAGAGGACAATACCAGCAGGTGTAATAGTTCAGGCTGAAGGTGATGGTAGCTTGACTTTCCTATAAAGGTAGTGAGGGAACTAGTGATAAAATTTGGACTTGCAGTATCGTTTGAAGTTATTATAAACCTCACAGATGGATTAATAGTTTGGAGATGAGATGTAAGAGAAAGAAAACACTCAAGGATGCCTACCAAGGACTTTGGACTAAGCAACAGTGTGGGCAGAGTGAATGAATGAATGAGTGATACTGGGAGAGTAACTGGTTCAGGTTAAGATATCAAAGATTGTTATTGGGCATGTAAAGTTTGAGATGTCTCTTCCACTTTCAAGTTAAAACTTTTTTTTCATTTAAGACTTTGAAACTGAAAGAGAAAATCTAGGGAATGAATGAAGTCAGATCCCTGAGGTACCCCAGGAGTTGGGAGGGAAAGAGGAACCAGCTATCTCCTACACTAAGGAGCAGCCGCCAGTGAATGACGGGGCACACGCTGTGAACATGGTACCGGTCTCATAAGCAAAAGGAAGACAGATTGACAACAAGAAGGAAGTCATTAACTGTGACACAGGTTTTTGAAGAGTCAAGTCAGATTAGGGCTAAAAACTGACCATTGAATTGGATATGAGTAAGTCACGGGTGATAATGAGAAGGTGAGTTTCCTTGGAGTAGTGGTGATGAAGTCATGGTTGCTGAGAGCCAAAGGCAGACTAAGCAAGGTGATGAGGAAATAGAAATGGAGGCAACTCTTTCTCAGATCATTATTTCCTTACGTCTGTCACACTTTGGTTTCCCTGAAAGCAGAGCTGAAACATGGAAGTGAGAGAAGCTCTTACATTGGGAGATAACCCGAAAGGCAGAACCAGAGAATAAGAAAACATAAAAGTCAATAAAGCAGGGTGCTATTGAGTTGATTACACATAGGGTCAATTCTGCTGGCGATCCTCTAAGAAATTATGGAGACGGTACTTCAGGGCTGTATTCTGGAAACAGTGTATTACCAGGTAACTCTAAGCTACCACAAACTTAGAAGCTTAAAACAATACACATTTATTATCACAGTGTTTATGTGTCAGATGCCTGGACATGGCTTAGCTGGGTTCTCTGCTTTGGTCTCACCAGGCTGCAGTTCAGGTGTTGGCTGGGCGGCATTCTTACCTAGAGCATCGGTTTGCAAGTGGTGGTACACGTACCCCTGGGGATACATGCTGGCCATTCAGGGATATGTGAAAATCAATCATTAATGGCAAAAAACAAGTAAAGTAAAAAAAATTCCAAACATTAATTATGGAAGAATAAATGTTAAGTTTGAATTGCCATTAATGGAGACACTTCAAAATTAGATCACGTCAGGGAATGATGATCGGTGAGGGTGTGGCTGTGAACCCTTTCCCCAACCTACTACTCTTCTACCAATCATTATGCACAGTGTCAGAACAATCCATTTGTGACATTTCTAGAATTTCCCCAAACATATAACTACATCTGTAGCCAGACTGATCAATTTAGTTATTGACTGAGTAAAAGTAAATGTGTTGTCTTTAATCACAGTTCTTTTCAAGTAGATTTTTTATTTAATGCTTACTTGATTATCACTATCAATATTCAACTGTTATGAATACTGTAAAATTAAATCTGTGCTTTGTACTTTTAGTGTAGTAACTTTTCTTTCCTAACTTATTACCTCATTTCCACTATTTTACATTAAGACAGGCACTGAACAAAAGTGTCAGTATTTAAAAACGGCTGTTTTAAAAACAAGGCATACAATGTATAAAAGGGGTACATAAGTGGAAAAAGGTTGGGAACCACTGATCTAGAGGCTTGCATTGGGGAGGATCCACTTTTAAGCTCATTCAGACTCCGTTTGTTTTGGGGGGTTTTTTTTGGGTGGTGGTATCCTGACTGGGAGGCCAACCCAGGCCATGGCAGTGAGAGCGCCGAAACCTAGCCACTAGACCACCAGGGAACCTCCCCCTCATTCAGACTCTTGACAGATGTTCTCATGAGTGCATAACCGAGGACCTGCTTTTTGGTTGGCTGTTGGATAATGGCCACCCTTAAGTTGTACTGCCTCCTGTAGTTTCTAGAGGCTACTACATTTTCTAGTCACATGGACTTCCTTCATATGGCTGCTAACTACAGGTTAGCAAGGAGAACCTTTTTTCCTAGCCCAATAAAATGAAACATCACATAACATAATCACGGAAGTAACATCACCTTTGCTACAGTCTGTTAACTAGAAGCGTGTCAAAGGTCCAGCCCTCATTCTAGAGGAGGAGATTACACAATAGCATGAATATCAAACACGAGGAGAGGTTTTTCTATAAAGAGGGTCAGAGAAAATGAGGAAAGAGCTGAAGAACAACTTGAGGTTGACAAGTTTTACATGAAAGAAGCAAACTGAAAAATGGTTAAGAGCATAGATTCTGGGGTCAGATGCTGAGTTCAAAGGCTGGTTCTGTGACATTCTAGTACTGCTACCCTGAGTTAGTTATTTAATATATCTGTGTCTCAGTTTCTTCACCCATAAAATGAGAATCACAAGAGTTCCTAATTTAAGTAAGAATAAACAAGAATTAACATGTAAAGTGTTTATAACAGGATATGGCACATGATAACTGCTATATGCATGTTAACTATTATTTCTGTTAAGCATTTCTGTTTATTGTTGGGAACAACCCAGGCAAGGGCAGACAATTAATGATGTAAGAGACAGAGGTTTAATTTCATGGACAAAGATCTTGAAGAAGCAAAAGGTCATGGCAATCAGTATATTAATGGAGAGATTGCCTTAAATAGGAGCAGAGAAATTCACTCAATATAAAGGATAGAGACTAAAGTACATGGTATGGCTGTTGGTAGCCTGGTAGAGTCGTAGAAAAATGAGGGAGTTCTCTTCTGCTCCTCTTTGGCCAACGAAATCAGAAGCGAAGTTATGTGCTAAGTGAGGAAGGTGGATTAGAGATTAAAGCAGAGTGTAGGTGTAAAATTTTAAAATGACTATATCAGTTCGGAATTGTTGACTTCAATGTACAATAAGAAATATTTTTAATGTTGTAAACTATATTAAAAGTATTCAGTTATATTCCTCTTTTATGCATTACTCATGTAGAAACCTTAGGAGAATAAATATCATTTAAAAAAACTTCTACATAATAAAAGCATATTTAAAATTCTCTAAATGGTTCATTGATTATTCACAAGGCTTCAGAACATAAGTTCTTGGACAATAAAAGAATTTGGATAGTTTCCTAGAAACTGGAACAGGATTTAACTTGCAAACACTGTTTTGTTTGCTATAATTGTAATTGGGTGTACTATATCTTCCAATAGTAAT
Organism: Lyroderma lyra; assembly: GCA_004026885.1. NCBI lineage: Eukaryota > Metazoa > Chordata > Mammalia > Chiroptera > Megadermatidae > Lyroderma > Lyroderma lyra. The sequence goes on along the minus strand of PVJL010001495.1, from coordinate 131,528 downwards.
CATAATTTCAACCCTGCCAATACGTTTTAAGTTTAAGGAGAAAAAACAAACAGACAAACAAACAAACAAAACCACTACTGGTTTCAACCATTTTGTTTTGGTGAACCCAATTCCTATAATCTGGAATACATTTTCATGAACAATATTTACTATTCCTATGTATAATACATACTGTTTCTGTTCATTGTCTTCTAATCTATTAATAATGCAGGTTGTCACCTCCTTAAATTAATTGGCTGTGTCTCAATCAATTGTCTGTGTCCCACTGTTTAAAAAACCCTGAACTTAGGTAACAGGGCACAATTGTGCATCAGGACTGAGAGTCAGCATGGTAAAATGCTTTTTTCTTGTTGCTTTGTTTCCTTTCTAGCCATGTTTCAGGGCTCAAAATTCATGAAATAGGTGGTAAATGAGGTTTATTCAATGGTAGGGGTTTGCCAAGTGACTATAAAGGAAAAGAAAAAGGAAAGAAAGTTGAGGGTTAATGGTGAAATAGATTTTGAAGCAATGAATAAATAACTTTAAGCTGAGGAAGGAAATACTGAGATCCATGAGATTATAAAAAAGTGGTAGGATTTTACAAGAGATGAAAAGATAAAACTAGCCAAAAATATTATTGGGAGCTTTCCTAAAGGAACTCAGGAAAAAAAAAAAAAGCAAAGCAAAGGAAACTTCTTCAGTAATTGAGTTTCAGGGGCACATTCAGACATATGATACAAATTGAAGCATCAGAGGAGTTCTGGGTACACGACACAGACCTGTGCGTTGTCCCTTAGAGACAAGTTACCAGGGCTGCTCACCAGCCTCATGTTGGCATGGAGCTAGCCCTACCCTAACCCCACTAGCCCTGGACAGCCCCACACACCACAGACATTTGAAAATCTCTTGACTTGAAGAAAGTTTGGACATCAGTGTTTTAGTAATACTGAATTACTATTCACTCATACTTAATTAATAGAATCATAGAAAATTACTACCAAGTGTTATATATTTAATCTGGTCTCACCCCTCATTTCATTGAAGAAACACATGCTAAAGAAGGCATTATGTGATTTACCTATAGATGTAGAGCTCGGTTCTAAGAAGGCTAAAATAAAACCCCCGAAGTTTAGACCCTTAGTCCTTTCTTTAAACAGAAATGAAGATAAATTAATCTGTTAACCAAACCAAAATGGTTGAAACCAGTAGTGTTTGTTGTTGTTGTTGTTTGTTTGCTTTTTCTGCTTAAACCTAAAACGTATTGACAGGGTTGAAATTGATTATTATTGGAAGAAATAGTACAATTATAATTATAGCAAACAAAACAGTGTCTGCAAGTTAAATCCTGTTCCAATTTCCAGGAAACTATCCAAATTCCTCTATTGTTCAAGAACTTATTTTCTGAAGCCTTGTGAATAATCAGTGAACCATTTAGAGAGTTTCAGAAATAATTTAATTATGTAGAAGTTTTTTTAATGATATTTATTCTGGTAAGATTTCCATATGCATACTGCATAAAAGAGGAATTTAACTGATGTTTATATAAAAACTTTGTGTGAGATAAAAGAAACATCTGAATTAGAAAACAACAGTTATTTTCTCATTAAAAAAAACAAAGTTCTATTTATATTACAAAGCATCAACAGTCAAAACGGCTTAGTACTGGCAGAAGAACAGAAATAGAGACCAATGGAATAGAACTGAAAACCCAGAAATAAACCCACAAATTTATGGACAAATAATTTTTGATAAAGGAGCAAAAAACATACAATGGGGAAAAGACAGCCTCTTTAGTAGGTGGTGCTGGGAAAACTGGAAAAACATATGCAAAAGAATGAACCCGAGCTGTGAACTCTCTCCATATACAAAAATTAACTCAAAATGGATTAAAGACCTTCATATAAGACCTGCAACAATAAACTGTATAGAAGAAGA
>PVJL010001495.1:0-129514 GCA_004026885.1 Lyroderma lyra | reverse complement strand
GGGAGAAAATATTTGCAAATAATGCATCAGATAAGGGTCTAATATCTAAAATATATAAAGAGCTAATAAGACTTAACAACAAAAAAACAAACAACCCACTTGAAAAGTGGGCAGAAGAACTCAACAGACACTTCTCCCACGAAGAAATACAAATGGCCAGCAGACATGTGAAAAAATGCTCATCCTCATTAGCTATCAGGGAAATGCAAATCAAAACCACAATGAGATACACCTCACACCTGTGAGAATGGCTGTTATCAACAAGACAAGGAATAACAAGGGCTGGAGAGGATGTGGAGAAAAAGGAACTCTGGTACACTGCTGGTGGGAGTGCAAACTGGTACAACCACTGTGGAAGGCAGTGTGGGGGTTCCTCAGAAAATTGGGAATGGAGCTACCATTTGACCCAGCAATCCCCCTTCTGGGGATCTACCCAAAGAACTTGAAAACCTTTGTCCGCAAAGACTTATGTACCCCAGTGTTCACTGCAGTGCTGTTCACAGTGGCCAAAACATGGAAACAACCAAAGTGCCCTGTGACAGATGACTGGATAAAGAAGCTGTGGTACATACACACAATGGAATATTACTCAGCTGTAAGAAAAGATGAAATATTGCCATTTGCAACAAAATGGGTGGACCTGGAGATCATCATGCTTAGTGAAATAAGCCAGACAGAAAAAACAAAGAACTGTATGACTTCACTCATATGCGGAATATAAAACTGAAAGCAAAGAAATAAGAAATGAAGAAACAAATAACCCATGGACACAATCAATAATTTAATGTTTATTTGGGGATGAGTGGGTCAGGGAGGGGAAAAAGGGGAGGGGGTGGGAGAGGAGGAGGGGAAGCTAAATATAAGGTGATGGAAAGAGAAGTCACATTAGGTGGTGAACTTATTCTACATCAAGTTGACAATGCACTGTAGAATTGTATGCCTGAAACCTATGTAATCCTTGCTAACAGATGTCACCCCAATAAGTCTAACAATAAAAATGAATTAAAAAAAAAAAAAAAAAAAAAAAAAAAAAAAAAAAAAAAAAAAAACAAAGTTCAGGCTCCAGGCCAAACCAAAATGTTACAGTATTTAAAAACTAACGGAGATTGAGCATGGTATCCATCATACAAAGATTAACTTCGATTGTGTGTACAGCAGGAGAAATAGGGAGCAGCTTTGCTTGTTACAGAAGAAACAACTTACTTAGTTCACTCTTGCACTCATGCAAATATTGTTTGAAATATTTCATCTGGCATTTCTACTAAATTAATCATTTATTCTGTTGTGTTTTACTCTAAGTCTGTTTAGATTTACTCTAAGTGTGTTAAAGTAAAAGTTTAAGATCAAAAGTATATAGTGACTTAAATTGCAGTATTTTGGGTTGGTCTTTTTTTTTTTTTGCTTTAATTCAATCATTTACTGTGAATATATTGTGTTCCTTATAACCTTAACATAGATAAAAGATAAAAATATTTTTAAAAATAAAGATTTTTTTTCTTCACAGGTCTATAAATCTCTAAAAAAAATCCTAAGGCCTATGAGCTTTTCTTGCTCTTTATTTCATTTTATTAATTTCTCTGATTCTATAAATAATAAATGTTCATTGTAAAATGGAAACACAGAAACATAGAATGAAGAAATATTTCCATCACCCAGAGATTACCACTCAATATTTTAGTATATAACATATGGTCTTATATTTATATAAATTTAGGATTATACTGATCTGGAGAATTATCATGCTTTTTAATTAATACTACATTTTATGCCTTTTCTTATTTAATTAGCCTTCAAAATAAAATGATTGCATGATATTCCATATCATTATCACAATAATAACAACAGCTACCATTTATATAATGATGAACCAAGTATTGAGCTAAAATCTTTTATTTATCTCATTTTTCCTATTTTGTCACCATTTTATAGGTGAGAAATCTGAGGCTTCTATGCCTCACCAAATTTTCTCAGTGAGAACAAAGCTGCAATTTGGATTTGTCTTTCTGACCAGAAAGGCAATGCCCATGACCATAATATCCATTATCCTCAGTTACGGTACATTGGATCACAATAATATACTATAAATCATTTACTTTCTTATCATGGGACATTTAGTTTAATTCCAATTTTCCACATATTTAATAATACAGAAATAAGCATCTTTGTATGTGTGTAGAATCTTTGCACCATTATCTTACTTCTTTTGGATAAATTCTTTTTTCCTGATTGGACTGGTAATTTTGTATAGATGCTTTATATGTTGATTCCTCATCCTCTGAACTCTGACTTTCTGAACTTCTCATTTTCTGTAGATTTCACTCATGTCCTTGGTTCCTAGGAATTTTTCAGTTGATCCCCTTTCCCATCAGAACATTTCTTAAGCTGAAAAGTTTGACTCTTCCCCTACGCCCCTTTCCTACTTCATCGGCCCCACTGAAGTGCCAATGCTCAGTCACCCAATGGGCATTGCCTGCCCCCTACCTGACAAAGCTTCCACACAACAGCATAGTACTGCCAAATAGCTGCCACCTCATGGACAGTGTCACCTGTTGCACCTGCTATTGACCCTCCTAGTCCTATTTCTCTCTAGAGATTTGACAATCCTAATTTGTTTTTGGAATATATGCAATATAATTTACATTATGTGTCTTATCAGCTAGCTGTATTCCTGTGGCAAAATTTTATTGAGTGTTTACTAAGTGTCCTAGTTCCACCTCAGTTAAGACTATGCTTCCAGTTCACCTCCCTCTGCTGGGTAGGAACCATGGAGTACAGAGTACATGCTAAAATAGCTAATTTACTGAAGTTGTAGAATTTTACTAATTAATGTGCTTCAATTCTTTGGTACATTTCTATCATGTTGTTTAATATATCCTATATAAAGCAGCGAGCTTAAAACATTTCAGTTTCATAAACTTTCAAATAATCACCAACACCCAGTTTTAATCCTAAATCAATGGTTCTCAAACCTTAGAGAATGTAAAAGAGACCTAGAAACTTATTAAAAAGGGTAGACTTCCATACTCCTTCCCATCAGCCTCTGGTGCCCGTGATTCTGAGTAGGAGGATCTTCTACACCACAGGTGATTCTGATGCAGATGATCTGTGAACTCCATTCCAAAAACAGTGCAAGCAATCATGTCAGCAAGTTTACCCTACTATTGGTCAACTGCAAAAGCAACAATATTCTGCTTTATCCTCATTCCTGCATCCTAACACAGGAACTCAAGGAAAATAGGCAACTAACAGAAACTCCACAGTTCTAAACTCTTAGAGATGTCTCTCCAAATTTTCTGCAGGGAAAAATCACAAAGGAGCTAAAGAATGGCACAAACACAGCCCCTGACTTTTCCCTCCACCAACTATCACTACATACAGTGGCCATCTGTGAGAGCCTTCTTATTAGTTTCATATGTATCTAGAAATTAGAACATACCAAATGGGTTTAAAAGTAAAGAATATGCCCAAAAGTCACAACACAGCAATATTCCTCTATCAAAAAAAAAAATGGTTTTTAAAAATATTAGGTCCAAGTTCTCTGCTTACTCTAATAACGAGCTACATCAAAGCACTAACTTGCTTTCTATTTCCTATGGTTTTAGCATTATTATATTTTGTTTAATATGAAGACTTTATATTACTTCTTTATTTTAAAATGCAGCTAAGTGATGCATTTATTTGCTTAATTTAAAAGAAGTTGAATAAAAGTGATTTAAGTTGCTCCTTAGCTTGGTGGAATAAAGTATAGGAAGCAAGGTGGGGAAGAGAGGATATTCCTGGGAAGGAAGCTCCGATTCTCACTTTGTAGGATTTCAGTCCTTAGATTGAAACTCAAACCTGGGGAGACAAACTAAGAGAGGAAAGCATACACATATCCAAAAACAAACAAACAAACAAAAAACCCAGAAGTATAACTGCCTTGCTATTTACTGAGCGTCGCCCATTAGCTGGATAGCTCTGTTTGTTGCAAGTCAGCCAGAGAACAGCAGGTCAGGGCTCACAGTACAATTTAGTCATTGCCTCCAAGGCTCACAGCTGCACAATTCTTTTCTTTACCTTTCCTCTGGTCTTCGCCTAAGAGTTTTCTTCTCTCTCAGATCACACTTCACATGGTGTTAACAGAATGCTCTCCCAGTCTAACTTGGATCTACACCAGCTTCCATGCCTTTGGTTTCTCAAGATACTTCTTAAGTCAAGACCTTTCAACGGTTTATAAGTAATGAATTTGGCTTTGGCAAACCCATAAAAATCATTGCTTGAATTTCCAAAGCATAAGTGACTCTTAATTATTTTTCCTTAGTGGATTAGTAAGTGGCCCTTTATTTTTACTACACTGCTGGAACATGTTGATAATGACATCATGGTCACAAATACAATTTTCACATTGGTCAATTAATTTCATGTTGAGGAAAAAATGGTTCTTTAGGCAAAGCTGTAGTCTAATCTTGATCAGGTACCCAATAAGTATGTGAATTCATTTATCTATTTATATGACAAACATATTGAGTTTACTATTCTATTGCTAGGCACACAGTGAAGATGGGTGAGAACCCTTGGGGGTTACATTTCAGAGTGGTGCAGCTTGTTACAAGGTCATGCAATTATTGGAGGTAAGAAGCAGTTAGCCAACCTGAACCACAAAAGCCAGACAGGACCCACCACCATCACCATCCCAAGGGAGAGGTTTCTGCTAGTAGCTTCTTTTTTTTTAGTTATTACGTTAGGATGCAGGAGTGAGGACAGAGCAGAATACTCAGGATTCCAAAACTTCACCACCTCACTTTCATTTGCACTAAGCTGTGAAGGCAGATGTTTTATGTTTTATGCATTCAATGCCTCTGTGTTGAAAAAAATAATTCAGTGGAGAATTTAACAGATATTAGTCTGTCTATCAATTATGGAAAATTTGTCAAGGGAAAGTAATTTAGGAATCAAATAACTTGTTATCTTTTCTTTTTTTCTCTTTGTGACCTAAGCAACGCAAGTTGACTCATCAAAATGTACCAGTGGTCAAAATTCTATGGACATGCAAATGTGGACACCTTTCTTTGTCCTCAGTCAACTTCTCCTATGAAAAGAAACACACACACATACACACAAATGCACCCATAAACAGACACATGTACAAACATACATATAAACTTATAAGCAAAAACTTTGCAGCAAGATGATCTAGACACACAAATGTCTTATGGTTAGAGACAATGGTATTTGAACCAGGTCTTTAAAACAGTCATATTTTCACAAGAGAAGAAGTGGTAACTAGTAAAGACATTGCAAATAAAGGCCTTGTCATGAGCAAGGCACAGAGAATGTATGTAGAGGGTACAAGGTGATTGGTATTTAGATAGGATTTTTGCATTTCAAATTTGTTTTCTAAAACTGTGGGAGGCCCTTGGGCAAAAAGAATGCGATGATCACATCTGTGCTTTGAAGGCAGCTGCAAGGAGGATAGAGATTGGAGGCACCAAGACCGTAGCAGCTGAAGGATGCTAAGGGTTTCAACCAGGCTACTGACTAGAGAAGCTTCTGAAGAGGACAGCAAAGTAGGGTCCTCCTCATCGTCATGAACACTTGGCTTGGGAGTAGCAGAAGCACAACTTCACTCATTAGAATAGTCCAGTTCTTTTGAATCACCTGGAATTTTTCTGTGAGTGTTGAGTGTTCATTATGTGCAATGTATGATATGACTCGTTTTACAGGCATTGGCCCTTTCCATACTCACATCCACTCAAAGTACCACCATGTCTTATCCTGTAGTACAGCGTGTGGATGGATGAGTAGCTGATTCGTGTTCTACCTTCTCATACCAGCACATCTGTATTCGGAAGGCCTTACGTGGCTATACTGACTGGGAAGGCAAGAAACAGCTGTACGCAGCAAACGAATGACTGGATGCATGAATGAATGAAATTCTATTTAAAATTCTCAGAAAACTTGGCAGTTTAGTATAAAAACTAGGATGTGCTGTACAAAAAGAGATAGAAATTGAGGATTCTGTTTCAAACCTAAGTTATTAGGAGGAAACTCTACGGGAAACCCAAGTGAACCTGATTTGATGTGGTGACATGTTTGTTTTCTGGCATAATAAGTTCAAAGTACTAGGTCTTGCAGAACTGAGTGAGAGCTGAAGATCTACACAGATGCTGGGTAACCTCCGAGAGCTTCATTTATTCAAAAGAGTTGAAAACATACCGGCTGCAGGCACGTAGAAGGAAAAGCCTTTTGTCTCCAGGACACTACTGACAAAGGGGTTGACCAGGGCACAGTCTGGTGTCTAGACATTCGATGTGGAGCCCAGGAAAAGGCTGGGGATGGAAACTAAAGGGAAGCCTAGAACCCAAGTCCATTTTGCACAACAAAATTGGGATCCAAGATAAAAAATTCTTATTCAGATAGGGAATCAAAATGAGAAGAAGAGGATTACAGGGAGCTCCCCAACACAGACTGCACTGAGCTGCCAGCAGATACCTATTGCTTTCTTCCATCCACTTCTTAGGGGAAATCTCTAAGATTTTGAGACAATATGTGGCTAATTAAAATTTTTATCTGCTTTTTGTTGAAGTCTCAAGATCTATCACACTGATTTATAGGCTGTGGATAAGATGAATACTAAGAATGAGAGACCTGGAAATTTAGGAGCCGTGAAGTTCCCAAAGGCCAGCACAGGTAAACCACTGGTCAAGCTTCTGGGAAAGATAAATGGCAATGTCATCGCAAGACGTCAGCCACACAGCGAAGTGCAGGCTGGAGCTATGATTATTCCTAACTACAGCACCCTCCTCTCATGTAACAGTTGCAGATACCACATAGTGAGCGCTAATTCTGTGCCAACTCTTTTCATGAATTAACTCTTTAAACTGACAACGAAACTGAAGTAGGCTCCTCCTACTTCCTCCTGCAGGTCATCGAGTGAGGAAACTAGACTCAAAGTTTAAGTGATTTCTGAAATCCCACAGCTGGTAGGGGTGGAACTGGAAGTCTCGCACTCTCTCTGGAGCCTTTGCTCTTGGGGTTACAATGGCAATGGCCAAAGATACTTAAACTCCCAGGCAAACAACTGTTTGCCTCTAATGCAAGATCTCTCTCTACCAGGACAGCTGGGAGAGCAGCTAAGGAAGGGCTTTGACAGAAGGAATGGTATGCATCTCCAATTTCAGAGGGCTTTAGAATTAGTGCTCATTTTAAGAAGTGGATGTGTTTCTTTCCATCTTACTAGTTTCACAGTATTTCAAACTAGACAATCCTTTGCAGATGCTTCAGCAATCTCGGCAATGTATGTTCTGAGCCATTGAACATGTGAAACCCAGTTATCAAGTGATCATTATGAAAAGACATATACTCAGTTGATAAACATTCTAAAATAAAAAATAATACCCTTTCCATTACCTTATTTTTAAAAAAATTTTGTTAATTATGAAATAGGCTGTATATGTGATTTATTTAAAATCATTTAGTATTAATAGGAGTGACTTTTAGGTAGATCACTCTGTGTAACTTTCATGTTTAAAAAACATTTTTTATTCAAATGTCTTACAGTCACCCTAGGAAAGGAATTCTGTTATTATCCTCATTTTATGATGAAAAAAAAAAAAGGACACAGAAATTATACAGCTTAACCAATATGCCACATTATCACAATCTTTAGAATAAAAATATTATATAAATGTGGTAATATTAATAACAATGAACCAATGGTCTCTCCAAATCAAACTCTAAAATTCTAAAAATGTAGAATGAGATTCTAAAAAAGACTCATTTCTCAAAGAAAATATAATTCCAAAAGTTCATATCAGACACATGATTAACAAACTCACAGTAATTTTTAAAGACTACTTGATTTACTTTATCATAACCAGTAATATATAAGAATTTCATACATAATTTATTAAAAATAACTTTGAGAAGTAGCATATTTGAGCAGTAATGAAACTATTAAAAAGATAAAATGATTACTAAATAATTATCCAATGTTAATCCCTAAAAATAATTGTTATAAACCAACCTTGTGAATTCAAGATAAGCATATTATTAATAATCCTAAATATTAAAAATATATTTTTTAAATGTCCACATTTTAGCATACATAGAAAATTCATTGACTGGAATCAGCCATGAAACCTAACCTTAAATTTGGTTGACTATTAAGTTTAATTTTGTCTTATTGTTTCAAAATTTAAATAGTTTGCTTGACTTTTGTTAAAAACTGCAGTCTTAAAATATTAAAAAAATAACTTTACAAACAGAGGATATGACTAGATATGTCATCAAAAAAGTTATAAAATAATACTTCGTAGAGAGCTTTCACAATGCCTGTATTTCAGTTTATTTTAAAAACCATTACTATATTGCAATTATAAACTGCATCCTTGCCTTAAAGATATAAACTGTAAATATTCTATTATATACAAAATAGCCACATCCCAATTTTAATTACGCTGGTTTTTTTTTTGTTTTTTTTTTGTTAACATAGAAAGTTGCATCTAATGAAAACATGACACATTTCTACACTTTCAAAGGCAAAAGTAAAGGTTCTTTGTTGAAGAGATAAGGAAGCAATCACCAAGATATTAAAACAATAAAGTCAACATTACATTGGTTTTAAGAAAAACCAAGAATACACACCCTTTCAAAAAACAGAAACTCAATAGCTCACTTTATAAAAGAAGAAAAGAGAGGTGACTTTTACAAATACTTAGATTCTCCAACCCAAGTAGGAATTTTTAAAAAATGAAGAGGAAAGAGAGAGATAGAGCGGGAAAAAGAGAGGGAGATGGAGAAGGAAAGGGGAAAAGGGAGGGGGAGTAAAAGAGAGGAGCAGGAGGGAGGAAGGGGGAGAGAGAGAGAGGAGAGGGGGGAAGACAGAGAGGAAGAGAGAGCGAGCATGTGCGCAAAACCTTACAGGAATAAAAATACATTCTTAAAAGATTTTTTAAACGTAAATTTTGCTGGCAAGGTGGGTAACAGAGGAAATGTACATTCAGTCAAAGATTTCCTATGGAATACAACCTGGAAACTATACACCACCAAAATGGAATTGTAATAACAGTCAATGCCTGGTTGGGAATCTCCCTTTACATTATGAAGTCATGTTACAAGAATAAAACAATATTAATAAGGCATTCTACGAGATACTTAGAATGTTTAGAACAACAGTCTTCAAGCACCACACAAATGATCAACTAGGTAATTGGAGAGCATGCTAAAGCAAGGTCTCTACAGTTTTCTATTAGGTTATACTTTAAGTAGTCTATGATACAGACAAATTAATATTTTATTGTGCTAGAAGTTGGCTGTTGTCACATACCCAAATGTAAACCATAATGCAGACTTCCTTAAATATTTCTATTTCTGTAGATCTCTTTGGGGGGGGAAACAAGCAACTGAAAACTGTGTAAAAATTAAGAATTTGGGCATTTATCTATAGCTTTTCTCAATAAATGTGCATTTCTCTACAGAGATCCCATCAAAATAAACAGGGGAAAGCCCCAAACTTAGCATTTTCTATTTTTAAAACATCCTAGCTTTTAACTTGAAAAAAGGTGATAGAGCCACTGACTTTTGTAGACTTTAGAATGCACTCATTTCTTTATGCATGCTTCTGCTAGCGTCCTAAATTTAGGTTCCAAGTGATCCAAAAATTCAAGCCCATCTTCTTCCTGTGGTTCGCTGCAACAGCCCACAGAACCAGCCACCGACCCCTTTCCTTCGTAATTGTATGTGAGGACGTAGTCTTGAGCATGCTGATGACTGTCGTCGTGATCACACAGCTGTACCTTCTGTCAAGGAGAAACAGACAACATATTTTATTATTATTATTTTAAGCACCAAAACTTACTAACATAAAAATAATGGCTTTGATTTACCTTTCATTGTTTAATTTTTAATCAGAGTGTGTCCTCTAATGGATTCCTACACACAAAAAATGCACATGATTGGTCTGTATCATAAATCACACTATAAATTCATGATTTAGCATGTTTCTAAAAGTCACACATGTGACAGCAGTATATACATGGTCATTTTAAGTAATCGTTACTTTCCTTTTCAAAATTATGGCTAAAGTGAAATGCATCCTTTAACGTAAACACAAATTGACATGGGCTCAGATCTTTCCAGGTAAACATAGTGACTGTGCAGGTTAGAGTTCCCTTGTATCAATCACACTTAGAATTTCTAAGACATGACTTGTCAGGTGGAAAATATTAATACATAGTCATGAGAAAAGAAAAATTAAATAACTCACATTATTTTAGTATGACCAATATGCCATTTAAAATGGCACAGAAAATAGTGGTAATGTCCTGTTTCAAATGGTACATATGGTCAGCCTACTGACACCTTGAAATTAGCCTTTTAAAACTAGGCTGACTATACATACCATTTAAAATGGAACAGTATCATTGTTTTCTGTCCCATTTAAAATGGTACATCTCGTCAGTCTATTTCAGTAAGAACTAAAAATCAAACAAAATACAAGGAAAAATAAAGATCTATTTTGCATCTGAACGTAACTAAATCAAAATTAAGAAAAACAACTTTCATATTAGTACACTAATAATAAAAAATAAAGTGTCAGTCCACTACATTGTAATTATTTAGAAAACTGAAAAGAAATCAAAATAGATCTGTAGGATGTGTAGGGAGACTCACTTCACTAAGACGAGGCTGTGTGAAAGTGTGCCACTCCGAGTAAGTGTATCTGCAGTTGTCCAGCTCCACGTGTCCTCCCCTGCAGGTGTCCAGCTCCACGTGTCCTCCCCTGCAGGTGTCCAGCTCCACGTGTCCTCCCCTGCAGGTGTCCAGGGTGTGCTGTCCACCTCCCTGACACAACTCCATCGTGTGATGATGGCCGCCCCTTCGGCATGATTCCAAGGTTTGCTGTCCTCCTTTCACCATTTCCATGGTTTGCCCTCCATTTTTCACTCCTGATCCCACGGTGCCAGAAATTCCCTGACCCGAACTGCCCACAGTATGGGTTGTGAAGCCATTTATGGAATACTGAAATGAAGCAGTTTGTATTTTCAGAGGCAAAAAACAAACAAAACACAAACCATGCCAATAATGCTGTGAATTTTTGTGCTAGAAGGTAAGCTCCCTGCGGGCAGGAACTATGATAAGTTTGTCTGGGCAATCCTGAGTACCTAACTATTATAAACCCAGTCCTTCATGTAGTGTCCAATACAAGAAGCAAATTCTAGATGTCAAGCAGTCTGTATGTTGAAACGAATAAGAAAGCTTAATGTATGCTCCCTCTTTAAAAACATTTTAGAATATTGTACAACTTCATTTGTCAAAGCCTTTTAGCATCTCACACCGCAATATGAGGATTCCAGAACTACTGTATCACATACATTTACCCTTAGTTTATTCATTCTCTTCAACTGACTAGAGGAGAAACAGAAGTAATGGTCATTATTTTCATTCAGTGTTCAATCTAGTTCCCCTTCAACAGAAACAAAAATAATAGAAATAGAGTTGCCATAAAAACCTTAGCTGCAATAATAAATCCTTGGGATCTAAATAAAAATAAACCAGCAGTGAAAATAAAAGCACCAAAGCTTTGGCCACTAATTTTCCATGTGTTTTTGTAAGAAACTCCTAAGTTTTATTTATTCTAACACCTTCCCAGATGCCAACATCATTTTGTTATCTTAATCTTTCCTGCTCTAATCATTGATTATGTTTTTATAAGGAATTTACTCGTTCCTTGTCGACATCTAGGCCAGCAAGCAAACTTGGAGCAACAGAATCACTTGTCGGCATGGCTGTTTCATATATTTGAACTAAGACTCTTCTAATCCACAACAGAGTCTGAAAGACTTCATTAAAGTTCTTCTCACACTGATCAAAGCTTGTAGACATTTTATTGCTGTTGCCAGAAAAAATTAAAACAATTATGCAAATGACCTGTGAATAATTAACAAAACAGTTTTACAACACAAACAGAAGTTTCAATATATAAAAGAGGCTGGGCCTAAAGTTGAACTCATGAAATATTTGAAGTAGAAAATAATAACGACACACTGAAGGATTTTTACCATTAAATAGCATTATATAGCTTAACTGAAATGCCATCTATTGCCATGGGAATCAATGTCACTGTCTCTGTCCTAGGGAACCAATGACATCGCATATATATAGTAAGTTACCTGAATTCAAAAGAACTTGGTTCAGAAAAGATAAATACAGTTAGTTAGGCCAATTTATCCTTTGTATTTATTTAAAAAGACAAACTGCTCACCATTTTGTCATCTCCAGGAGCTTCAGTGTTTGACACAATGAGGTTCTGCTGGGCTAAATCCTCAGGAAATGCTTTTGGCTTTTTGTCTGCCCTAGTAGCCCCACAGACTAAGGTAAATAAGATACCTAGAAGATGAGAGAAATTACTTCAGTTTATCATAAAACAATGTAAAATTATGAATTTATGATGACTAATACAAAGACAGTTTTCTAGAAAACGTAAATATAATACAAAGTCTACCTTAACAATATATGCCACAAAGGCATGCTAACTACTTTATTTCTGTCTTTATTTAAATCTTACTTTATTTAACTACTTTATATAACTACTTTATTTAAATCTTACGTTTATCCTCAGTAACACTAGAACTATAAATGCACTTTCAGTATATACATTAAATATGTGTGTTAAATAGAAATACAGCTATATACAAATGAACAGCTATAGGTAAGAGTGTTGCTCTAAAAATGTGTCTTGAAAGTTAATTTAAGGCTATTATTTGAGTTCATAAAGAGACTTACAAAATAGCAAGGCTATGCCCAACAATATTGCAAGGATTGCCCACTTTCCAAGTTTTACTTCTCCACTACCGGTTCTTGGGTCTACACGAAATGTGCAGTCCTCTTCGGTCACACAGTCACATACTATAACATTCAATGGAATGATATTTGACAGGCCATGCTTATCTGTAACTCTGATAGGTACTGTATATGGTCCAAATGGAGGGTCATTTTCATAGAAAAGACGTGTTGCAGTATCTGGAAGAAAAAATAAAACCAAGCATTTCAAAATGGCATTGATTTTTCCTGAGCATCAATAAACTAGAGATAAGATAGTTAGTTATCAAATGTCCCTACAAATGGACATTCCTGATGGGGTGGCACAACTGCCACAAGATTCTTAAGTGTGAAT
Source organism: Lyroderma lyra (assembly GCA_004026885.1). Classification (NCBI taxonomy): domain Eukaryota; kingdom Metazoa; phylum Chordata; class Mammalia; order Chiroptera; family Megadermatidae; genus Lyroderma; species Lyroderma lyra. The sequence continues at coordinate 116,358 of PVJL010001495.1, read as the reverse complement.
GGACTGAGTAGTTCTCATCTACAGCCATTGCAAATACACTGCCTATAAAACTGTCTATGCTGTCTCTTGAAAAAGGTCTTTTGACTTCTAAAATAATATATTCATGTGTACATAAATAAATTCTATCCTAACCAATACACTTAAGAGATTGTTTCCTATCATCACTTTAAAAATTTTAATATAACTATTCAGTGTGTATTTTCTTCTATACATGACTCATCAGAGTGTAACAGTATAAAGTTCTAGACACAGTGCCTTAACTTGCCACCATAGCTTCTCTATGGCCTTATGTTTCTTTCCCCACCCTATTCTCCCTTTCCCATCTCTTGTGACCTTTCTTTTCTAATTGGTCATAATAAGGAATTGAGGAATATTCATTCAAAACATGGGGTTGGCAACTATGTCAGGGCATTTTAAAGACAGACCAGCTGGAGTCATGACAGCTGGAGGGCAGGGAGCCCAGAACCCCACGGCCCAGGGGTAGTACAGTGAGGAGTTGGATAATGTGCTGGAGAGTTGATGTAGAGAGTGATGCACCAGTCGTGTGGAGAGGTCCCTTTACTTTTGCCATTCTTGTCATCATAGGTCCTGTCGAGGTTAAAGTCAGAAGTACAGACTAGGAGGCAAGTTGGGGGAGAATCCCAGGTAGAAAACAATAGGTAAGAAAAGGTCAGATGTCAGTGCAGCACAGAGAGGAGAAATAGTATGGTGGACACTGTGATGGACACCCAGATCTCCCTACAATCAAGCACTTATTGTCCTAGCTGCTTGGGAGATTATCAGCACCTTCAGAGACTGTGTCGTCTGCTAAAGGTCACACCTCTAGGGGTAGCCACCCCACTGACTGAGCGAGGAGGGAGGAGAGAGGCTCAGTTGGGGACCCACTCTGAAGGGCCAATGAGCAGACTCCTTCGGCCGGAGTTGCTGCTTGACTTCTCTTTTTTGCCTAATCCTGCTTCCCTTCCCATCATAGCTATTGATGCCAACCTCCTTGATAAACATCTGCCTCAGAAACTACCTCAGAATCTGCTTCCTGAAGAACAGACCTGTGCTACATGGGGATTTCATTGTGGAATCATTAGCATTTAAAGCATCTATGTAGCTAAGGAGGTACACAAGTCAAGAGTCAGGAAGTGATTATACTAAATCCACTCCAAGGGTGTGCGTGTGTGCTCTGAAAATGAGAATTCACATAACTCCTAAGGAGATCCTGACACAGGATTGATCAGCGAGAGGCACTAGAAAGACCCACTTCCCACCACCCTAAACTGACACACTTGCCTTTTTTTATTGGTGATTCCCATATGGTGAATTATTCTTGTATTTCATCAAGGAAAAAAGTATTTTAGGTGGAAGGAGAGGACAAAGAGTGTGAAGGAGGTGAAATACACAGTGAAAGGAGGAAAGGAGACTATGGGTGGTGAGCACACCATGCAATAAATAGATGATGTATTACAGAATTGTACACCTGAAACTTAGATGATGTTATTACCCAATGTTATCTCAATAAATTTAGTTAAAAGGACAAATTAATGTTTAGAAATACACACCATTAATTTTTCTCAGTCTCCACATTCTCTGTGTGTCTGAATCAGAAACACTCTCCAAACTGAAGCTAAAAGGTGGACCATTTACAGTGTCATCAGGATCGAAAGCAACAATCTCTGCGGAGGACATGACACTTTTGCAGATTATCGCTGTCTGTTTAGTTATTAATGGGCCATTATCATTCACGTCTTCAAGGATAATTCCCAGTGTCCCGGTACATGTTCTTCCATCTAGAATATCAAATACAAAAATATGATTTTTTAATGTTTTGAGTTTTTGCTAGGAAATTATATACTCAAAAAAAATTTTAATATTAAGCACTGTGACACATAAATGACAGTCACAGGCTATGTCCCTAGGGAATGTTAAAAGTAAAACATTACCACTTTCAAATGGGTTGTACAGACAATACTTGCTACTTATATTGTCATTCATTCACTAAATAGCTGCAATAGACAGAAACTTTTATGGAGGTGAGTTCTGATGGATTTTTAAAAGGAGAAAGGAAGAGTACAGATGAGGGCATTTCTGATACACATAAAAACACAGGAAAAGAACAGTAAGCACATCTGTGTTCTAGACAGAATGAAGGGGAAGGCAGATTGGTGGGAGGTGACACTTGAGAAGAGCCAAGGGCTCTTAGAAGCCAAACTAATGAGCCTGGAGTTTATTATACATATAGAAAGCACTTAAGGTTTGGGAGCAGGTAAATTAAAAGGTAGAAGATATGTATGTAGAAGATTAGGACAAATATAGTACATGGAAATGTTCAAAGGGTAAAAATACTCCAGAAGTGGAAAAGCATCTGCAAACCAAAATAGTCATTCTAGGGTGTAGTCTGAAGAACTTATCTATGTATTTGATAGTCAATAAAAATGTACAGAACAGCTACTTTGTACTGTAAAATTAGAAAGACAAGGGTACTGTAAAATCTGGGGGATTCAAAAATGAAGTGGTCTTGGGTCCAAACCACAAATTAGACCAGTTATGATGTCCGAAACTGAACACAAATTCTGTATTCTGTCTCTAAATCATTGATTTTTTTTTCTCTCTTTAATGAGGGGGCCTTGCACACCAGGGATGTGGTGAGAAAATAAAAAATCCTGCACCACCCACTGCCTGGGGCTGTGTCTTACAGAAAGCTGCTGGCCCAGAGCAGCTGGAAGGGCAGGCACAGCCCTGCAGTCACAACATCAACCAAGGCAACAGGACCTGTGAGACTTCCAGGATCATCACGGGTCAGCAACCACAGCCCACCCAGGTAGGTACTGGTGCTGAAAGGTGGGCCACAGAAGAGACAAAGTGGAGACAAATACAAGACTGTTGGTTAAGATGGAGTAAACTGGGAGAGAGGCAAAACCATACACCGAAAGCAAACTGAACGCCTGCCACTTAAAAATTAAAAGTGCAGAAGGAGCCAGATTAATGCCAAGAAGGAAAGCCCACAACAAATCACCAATCAGAAGATTAACTTACTCCCTGCAAGACATTTTTGAAACATGTGTTTAGCATCTTCAAAGACATAAAGAAAGGGTAACTTTAAATAATAAAATTATAGCTCAAATTTCAGTAGAAATAAAACAGCAATATTCATGTTTTAGGGACTCTAGAGGAAGAGAATAGGAGAGTGGCAGGAAGAAATACTTAAATAATTACTGAGAATATCCTAAAATGAAAGAAAAACCTGGATCTTCAGTTTTAAAATATAACCTGACCACACTGCTAAACAAATAAAAACATACTAATTTAGAAAGAACTGGAATATCTAAAACATCTTCTAAACTCCAATTTTGCAAGCTATAGTGTAATAATTTACATTTATGTTAGTTAGCATATTTATTTTAATGAGGCACAAAGTTCAAATGTACATTATGGCAAAATTATACTTTATGTAGTAAATGGATCTCACTACATGGATCTCATGTAATCATGGTGTTCATTTCTTTCAATTTTTTAAGACTCACAGAACATGATTTTACATTTTATATCAGGTATGTCCAATTAGGACAGCTTTGAATGCGGCCCAACACAAATTCCTAAAACATCAGGAGATTTTTTTACAACCATTTTTTAGCTCATCAGCTATCGTTAGTATTAGTATATTTTATGTGTGGCCCAGGGAAGCCAAAAGGTTGGATATGATTATATGGATTTTTACTGTTTGTCTTTCTAATTTTATAATACAGTATTCATTATGACTATGGTTTATTTTTATATAATGTCCTTAATCAGAATTCTAACCCCCAAGTACATTGTTAGTTTCCTGTAAGAAGGCAGAACTGCTTTCTAGGCACACACTATGTGGCACTAGGTATGTTCTCTCTGTAGTGAATAATGAATTTTCTGCCCAAATAAATATTTTAAGAGCTATGACTAGATCAATTAAAGCTAATATGACTGAAGTAATTTTCTCAATTTTAAATGATTATTTAAATTTCATAAATTATTGATGTTTCAAGTATTTCTACAACTAAGTTATTTATAATGACATCTAAAACTGAGGGTGCTATTAGAAAGCAGAAATGAGTTAATAAATTATAGCCAACCTCTCAATTATTCTACGTATCATCTGGGGAGAAATATATTTTGAGAATGTATACAATGGACTTAAAGTTCTTACCTTTGTCTGATGCAAGGATTGTGACATTATATATACCATTTCTGATAGATTCTGCCTCTCTATCCAAGCTTCTGAAAATTGTAATTGATCCTGTGTTTTCATCAACAGTGACCCACCCTTTTGGATCATTTATTTTCTTATACCTGTTAATAATGATGAATTAAAATAACAAAATGTACCTTAATCCAAATTATAATACTGGTATCAAAGTAAGTTATAAATTTTAAAAACCTGGTAAATTTGGAGTTAAACTGAATTATAAATACCTTATCCCACTGCTACTTCTGGTTTCTGGGTCATATGCTTTATATCCATTAGTCTTTGTTTTCACTGGCACATTTTCTTTAATTCTAACAGTTTGTACTAGAGGGCTACACTCGGGGCCCTCATCCTGATCTTTTACATTTACAGTAACTGTCGTCACACTCATGGCTGTTCTTGAACTGGCCTCTTTCGAATACGGAGCTTCATTAACTACACCAATTTGCAGGGTCAACTGTTTTCTTTCTTCGTAATTCAGTGGCTACAAAAGCAAGTGTGTTGAAAATCAGTCCCAGACACACATTAATATTTGGAAATGCTAAGTAGCATGTATAACTAGAGAAATTGGAAATATGTTAAGTGCTATGTTGGGAATACTCATGAGAATATTATACCCAAAAACAAGGTGGTGGTGGAAGGAGGGCAATCCTTCAACTGGTTGTTGCTTGAAGCCAACAAATAAAAAAGAAGAAATAACAGCAATAACAGCAACATGAAAAAACAAACAAACTGTTCCTCAATGGCAAATTTAACACAAATACTCATACTATCATAGGTCCTGATAGCAATTTCAGAAAGTATTTAATAAAGCTGTTTCAAGGTTAAACTTAACCAATAGTTATTTACTACTCCATTAATTTTGGGACAACTTATCCCCCACTCCTGAGATGAATAAAACCATTTCTATCTGGTTTGGGATAGAAAACATGGGCCAAATTTTATAAAATATTTTTAAGAGGGGAGATAAGAAACAAGTTTTTGGTCACTACAGTTTTCTTTTTTTATCTCTTCTATGAAACTTGGTACTACCAGTTACTTTCAAAGAAACTCGTAGTACCAAGTCTAATGGAAGTTTTTTATTTTGCCTGATATGTAATTGTAATGAGAATGGGTAAACGCCATTTCCTGGAAGACAGAAATTGTGACAGGTCTTGGACTTCACAGAAATAAATTTCCTTCTTAAATATCAAAGATTAAGGTAGGGGATGGATGAGGAAAGAGACAAAACTTAACATTTCTTTGCTGTTTTGAAACAGAGAAATTAACCCATAGACTGCAGCTAATTTTTATCACTGTAAGAGAAAGGGATTAATCATTTTTGATTCCTCCTCCTTATGAATATATGTAATACAAAAGGGAAAATCCATACACTCCAGATTGAATCATTTTCTAGTTACAAGATGCAACAGATATAAGCCTATGACTCAGTTCAAAGTCAAAGTAGCTCAGATCACTCATCATTTGGGAAATTCAGTAAATAAGTGGAGGCTTCCTGACCCAGCTACAGAATGAGAGGTCTAGGAAGTTTGGCACTGTCCCACCCGCATCAATTTGTTTGTTTGTTTGTTTGTTTGTTTGTTTTAGGTAGTTCCCTGGCTGGGAATCGAACCCAGGCCACAGCATTGAGAGCATGGAAGCCTACCCACTACACCACCAGGGGACTCCCCCACATTAGTTTTTTAATTAAGAAACTGGTTACAAAGTAGATACTGTATCATATTATTTGAACACACATACATACACACATATATATTTTTTATCATGCCTTTATATAATGTTCCTCACTAGTAATTTTCAATTATTAATAATAATTTATGAAGATAGAGTAGATTCTGAAATTTAAAGTGCTATTTATACACTACTGAATCAGTTGGTCAAGAGGTACAAATTTCCAGTTATAAAATAAATGTCATATAGGAATGTAATGTACAGCATGCTGATTATAGTTAATAATACTACATTGCATACTTAAAAGGAGCTAAGAAACTGGATCCTAAAAGTTCTCATCACAAAAAAAAAAAGTTTTATAACTATGTATGGTAACAGATATTGTGATCATTTTGCAGGATATACAGGTATTGAGTTAAGTTGTACATCTGAAACTAATGTTATATCAATTATACCTCAATTTAAGAAAAAGTTCCCAAAATTAACATATTCATCCCATTATATATGGAGAACACAGCATTTACATTTATCTATATATTTTATTCCTCCATTTATCAGAATTCCTTTTATTTCATTAACTCTAGTATATTAATCTATAATAGTATAAACTACAAATAATAATTTCCTAATTTATTCTTACCTTAACCACACACAGAATTCCTTCATTGGTTCGGGGATCTGTTACAATCTTAAAATTTCCATTTTCATTGCCCTTTAAAATGGTATAATTAGCTCTCCAATTAGCAGTATTAATTAAATCCTTATCCTCAACACTAACACGTAAGATTTCCACATCAACTGTATTTTCTTCCACTGATGTCACATACTAAAATAATAAAAACAAAGAAAAAATTTAATTAGCAACTCCCCAAAAAATAGAACACCACGTGAAGTGAGCTCACATCTTCTAATTTTCAAAGTACTGTTTACATAATTTCAAATCCTAAGTTCAAACTGCTGTCAGGGGTAGCCTTCATTTGCAATCAAGTGGCATGATGAAGATGTGAATATTTTGTAATTAACATTCAGTTGAATATTTTTCTTTTATTAATATCACGTACTTACAGAAGCACGAGTAAATGTGGGCAAGTTGTCATTCACATCTTCAATATGAATAATGCAAGATGCAGTCGTTTGCAAACCAAAATATTGACCATCCATGTCTTGTACTTTTATTTTCAACTGGTATTTATCAATTAACTGAAAAGAAAGTAAAAATGTACTTATTGAGTGAAAGCAACATTATAGATGAAATCTGAATTTACACTCTACAATTTTCTTCACATTAAAAATTTAGGAGGTACACTATTAAATTTCAAAGTTTTTGTGTAATGGCAGAAGAATAATTGCCTAACATGGGTAATTTTCAATTAATTTATGAAAATAGAGTAGCTTTTCAAATTTAAACTGCTGCTCATAGAATGTGGAGTTAATTAGCTTTAGCTTTACTAACAGAAAGAAAAGCTATAGCCATAGTACATTTAAAATTGCCTAATAATTAATCAAAACTTTTCTCTCCCATCCAAAGTACATCATATTAAAAAAATACATAGCAATGAGGTTTATCCCAGTCTTGTAAGTAAACCATAAAGTGAAATGTCCTCCAACAAAAAAGATAGATTTTAAGTATTTACAGTGATAGAAAGATTGTTAAGTTAGCATGACAACAAGGGTCTGAGCATGTAATATTTCTGTCCATGGTAAACAGAAACCGGCTCTTACGACTTTCCATTCATCAAATATTGCAGAAAGCTTACCACAAGTTAAAAAATGTGTTTCTCCTCATAATGGTTTTATTTATCATAAATAATTGAGATAACAAAAGATTATAAACAACATTAACAATAATGTCTCTAGGACCTATTTAAGACTTGGTGATAAAAGAGGAATTGGTTTACAATCTGCTTTTCTTGAGCCCATCAATTTTGAAAAGAATCTGTATTCCATTAGGGATAGAGAGAGGAAGAGGATATGAATCTGATACGAAATTTTAGGAATCAAAAAATACATAATAAACATGTGTTATCACATGTTAAGATTAAAGATTACAAATGTAATAAGTAGGCTAGATAAACTGTTACGAGAATTCAAATAAATAAATGGTTGGTGGAGGAGGTGAATACCAAGTGAATAAACTCCTAAACTAGGATAGCTGCAGTAGAAGTGGACAGAACAGAAAAAGTAAAATGGTTTTGGAATTATCAACATGCTTTGGAAAGTGATTTGATCTAGGGCAGTGGTTCCCAACCGTTTTCCGGTTGTGTGCCTCTTTGAAACCCATTTCTATAAATAGTACCCCTTGTTTTTAAAACAGCTGTTTTTAAATACTGACACTTTGTTCAGTGCCTATCTTAATGTAGAATAGTGGAAAGGAGGTAATAAGTTAGGAAAGAAACATTGCTACACTAAAGTACAAACTACAGATTTAATTAACAATATTTGTAACACAGTTAAATATTGAAAATGATCAAGTATTGAACAAACTTTTCATTTTTATTAATAACATTTATTTGTGTTATCTAAAAAGTTTGTAAAAATTGTTATGCAGATCAATAGCCAATTGAAACATCGTTAGATTGTTGAGCTTGGGTTATAATTCATATCAAGTCTTGGTTTTTTAAATGTTTCTGTTTTCAACCACTGATCCATACCTGACATGCTTAAAAATCACTGGCAATAACTGAAACTGTGTTAAGCATTAAATAAAAAACTTGAAACTAATCACAATTAAAGACAACACACTTACTTGTACACAGTCAATGATTAAACTGATCAAACAGTCTGGCTATAGATATATTTACATGTTTGGGGAAGTTCTAGAAATGTTGCAAATGGATTGTTCTGACACTGTGCATAATGATTGGTACAAGAGTGGTTTGGGGGAAGGGCTCATAGCCATGCCCTCACCAATCATGATTCCCTAATTTGATCTAATTTTGAAGTGTCTCCATTAACAATGATTCAAAGTTAACATTTATTGTTCCATAACTAATGTTTTGCAATTTTTTACTTGTTTTTTGCCATAACTGATTATTTTTTGCATGCCCTTGAATGGCTCAGCATGTACCCAGAGGGATACGTGTACCACCAATTGGGAAGCGATGAACTAGGTGGTAAAAGGAGACATCAAATACAATTTGGAAAATAGGAATTCAAGGTCACAACAGAAAAATTATTAATAGGAAAAGAATGTATTGATGTCATTTTGACGAGAAAACATGGGAAGAGAGTACAAGGTCTGACAATTAAGTTCACAAACTTGCCACCATGCACTTACATTGGCAGCACTGTACAAACAACTCGGTAAGGTTTCATAACCTTGGTAAGTCTGTGTCTCACAGCTGTGTTTGTGTTGATGTGTGATGGTATCTTGCTGAGGGGCATTCATTATTGTTGGTGTGTGGTTTTGTGTGCCATCTCAAAAATGTTAGAACTTGAATTAGATCAAAAAACAAACATTAAATTTCTTGTTAAACTTGGCAAGAGTGGAAGTGAAATTAGGGACATGTCAGTCCAAGTTTATGGGGATAAGGCCATGAAGAAAATGGCATTGTACAAATGGATTAAATATTTTTCTGGAGAGAAAGTGTCACTGATAAAAAGAAGTCAGGGCAGCAAGTAACAAGCAGAACTAAAGAAAACATTGCAAAAATTTATTGGAAATTGTTGGCTGATTGTGAGAAGCATAGACCAAGTGAACACTGATAGACAAACAATTAGGGAACTCTTACCTGAAAATCTTGGGATGAGAAAGGTGTGTACAAAAGTGGTCCCAAAGGAGCTCACCGATGAACAGAAGCAAAGGAAAGTCAAAGTTTGCCAAGAAACAAAGGAAAGTCAAAGTTTGCCAAGATCATTTGGAGAGGCAAGACAATGTTTGGGTCATGTTATCACTGGTGATGAAACATGGGTATACCAATATGACCCTGAAGCAAAGCTCAAAGTGCACAATGAAAGTCAGCAAATTCTCCACAACCAAAAATGTTTTGTCAGTCCAAATCAAGAGTCAAAATGATATTGCTAACCTTTTTTGGTATCAAGGGGTTGCTCATTTTGAATTTGTACCAAGTGGACAAAAGGTCAACCAAGTTTACTATTTGGAAGTACTGGAAATGCTGCATAAAAAATATGAAAAGGACCTGAACTTTTTGCCAAAAACTCATGGCTCTTGTAACACAACAATGCACCACTTCACACAGCACTGTCTGTAATGGAGTTTTTAACCCAGTAAACAAATAACTGCATTGGAACATTCTCCCTACTCACCTGATCTGGCCCCCAATGACTTTTTTCTTTACACAAAAATAAAGGAGATATTGAAAGGAAGACATTTTGATGATATTCAGGATATCAAGGGTCATACAATGACAGCTTTGAGGGCCATTCCAGAAAATAAGTTCCAAAATTGCTTTGAAGGGTGACTAGGTGCTGGCATTGGTGTTTCCTAAGGGGAGTAATTTGAAGGTGACAGTAGGGATATTCAGCAATGAGATATGTCACACTTTTTCTAGGATGAGTTCTTAAACTTAATTGTCAGACCTTGTATGTTCAGAAGGAAAGGTTGCTGTCACCCTATACCAAAATTAACTCAAAATGAGTGAAAGAACTAAAAATAAGACCCGAAACAATACATTGTATAGAAGAAAGCATAGACACTAACCTTACAAACCTTGGGTTCACAGAGGATTTTATGAATTTGACCCCAAATTCAAGGGAAGTAAAAGTAAAAATAAATGAATTGGACTGTATCAAACTAAAAACTCCTGAACAGCAAAAGAAACCATCAAAAAACCAAAGGGGCAAACAACTGAATGGGAGAAAATATTTGCAAACAACACATCCTCCAATAAGGGGATAATATCTAAAATATATAAAGAACTCATACAACTCAACAACAAATAAAACAAAAATCCAATTAAAAAATAGACAGAAGGCCTGAACAGATACTTTTCCAACAAGACAACCAATCAACCAACAGGTATATGAAAAAATGCTCATCTTCACTAGCTATTAGGGAAATGCAAATCAAAACCACAAGTGCTACCACCTCGCACCTGTAAGAGGCTATTATCAACAAGACAAGTTATATCAATCGTTAGCTGTGGAGAAAAAGGAACCTTCACACACTGCTGTTGAAATGTACAGCCACTATGAAAAACAGGATGCAGGTTCCTCAAAAATTTAAGAATAGAGTTACCATACGACTCAGCAATCCCTCTTCTGGGGATCTACCCAAATAATCTAAAACATTTATTCACAAATATATATGCACCCCTATGTTCATTGCAGCATTATTCATGGTGGCCAAGACATGGAAACAATCAGTGTCCTTCACTAGATATTTGGATAAAGAAGCTGTGGTACATACAATGGAATATTACCTGGCCATGAGAAAAGAGGAAATGCTGCCATTTGCAACAAGGGATCTTGAGATTATCATACTAAGTGAAATGAGTCAAACAGAAAATGTCAAGAACAATATGCCTTCACTCATATGTGAGATGTCAAACTGAAAGCAACAAACAAACAAACCAAAACTCATAGAGACAGAAACAGTTCAGTGGTTCAGAGGGTACAGGGGAAGGGGGTGATAGAAGAGTGTAAAGGGGAGTCAAATATATGGTGATGGAAGAAGAATGGACTCTGTGTGGTGAACTCACAATGTATATATAGATGATGTATTATAGAATTGTACACTTGAAACCTATGTAATTTTACTAACCAATGTCACTCCAATAAATTTAATAATTTTTTTAAAAATAGGCAAAAATAAAAGAGGAAAAAAGAAGAGTCCACTTTCAGATGTACTGCATCTTAGGTACCTGTGGAACATCCAAATAAAGATTCTAGCAGTCAGTTGAAAATGGTAAGCCAGAGACTAGAGCGATACAGACTTTTATTTTTACTCTATGCACGGGAAAAAAACATAGATGAATTTATTGAGGAAGAGAGGATGCAAACAGAAAACGCATTGCTATCTGTAGATAACAAATTTCCACAGTTCCAAAAGTTTTACTTTTCATATTTGATCTTTGTTTTTAATCCTATAAATATGTTAATATAAGAAAAACTGATTTTATAAAACATAATTTATCAGAGAATGAATTAGAGTTTCAAATGTGTGCACGGCATGGTTAATGACCTCCATTAACATACTTAAAATGATCATTTTTCTAATATTAGATTCACAATATGCTTTTCAAAACTATATTTACAGGTGATATTTAGAGATACACCGGTGCTATTTAATAACCACGTGACAACCAAGATTTATTTGTTATTATTTATGTTACCTCTCTGTCTAGCTGAGACGATGTGGTGGTGATCACACCTGTAGTTGGATGCATAGAAAACAGGGTGGGTGATGCTGGCTGCTGCTGGAGGATGGAGTACCTTAGGCGCGTGTGCAATGTGTCAGGTTCATCCTTGTCTGTTGCGCATACCTGTCCCACGGTAGAACCTACATATTGAAAAACCCTCTTTAATTTCCAAAAGTTTTACATTTTCAACTTTCCCTTTATTTCATTCCTCTCCATCTATCATCGAAAATGTTTGCGACCACTTAATTATACATCGGAGCAACAGCTTTCATAAATTGGCAGATTTCTATAAAAAGTATCACTTCCTTTTAAACACTGCAGCAGTACAATGTTTTGGAATCTGGTAACCATTTCCATATTTACTGTGTTTAATATATATTTTATAATTGTTGATAAAATTCCTCCATGGCTTTTGTTATTTCTGGACTAAAATATTTGAATTATTCTTTAAGATTTTTCTATGTGTCAACTTGTACTTAAATTGATCACAGGGATCGGTTTTCTGTGTAATTCTTGCTTTAGTTACCGTATTTTGCTGTGTAATGCCCACCTGTGTTTTTGGCCCATATTTTCAGGGAAAAAAATCTTTCATTTTTGTTTTTTAATTCAAATTTTTATTTGTTTATATTTAGGTACTTGTTTTTTGTATTATAAAGGAATTTTAGCATTTATTTTTTAACATATTATAGTACAAAAATTTTTATGTAACAAATAATTACAAAACACAAGAACAGATACAAGGTACAAAAAATTTTATGTATAAAATGTTTTCATATTAAAAAAACCCAATTATTGTATTCTAGGATATTGTTTTGGATACAGATATTGTTATTGATTTCTAGAGTGACACTTCTAACTCATAAGCATAAATTAAAAAATTAAAAACCTTGATATGGATACAGAATTAGTACTACCCATGTATAATAAGCATCCTTACTTTTCCCTTACAAATTTGGGCAAAAATATGTGCATTATACATGGCAAAATATGGTAGATCTTTCTAGAGGAAGACTCAAAAACTGCATTCTGACTTTCAGCTAAAATGGTCCATTTTTCACACAATGAGAAACCATTTGCATTATTTTCAATGACCTTATGATCATGCCCAGAATAGTATCACTTAATCACCGTAAAACATCAGTAGATCTCTTCAAGGCTAAGATTTCTTTGTTCAATGGCTTATTCTTTTTAGAGTTGGTTTTCTTAAAAGTACTTCTTTTATCTCACACAGGATGGCAAATTAATATTTATTGAGTAACTCCTATTTTTCAGGCGCTGTGCTTGGCATTCCATGTGCATTATTTGGCATTTAATCTTCATGGCAATCTTGCATACTGATATCCCACCTTACCAATAAGGAAACTAAGGCTTGTTAAGATTAAGAAAATTGCCCACGGCGCTCTCAACACTGTGGCCTGGGTTCAATTCCCACCCAGGGAACTACCCCCCAGAAAAAGAAAATTGCCCAGGATCACACACAGTACACAGCTAGTGAAAGACAGAGTAATCCCACCCAGAGCAGCTTGAAAGGCAAGTCTCCTTTCCTTGCCTGGAGTATATGCTGCCTATTCACATCTCAGTGAAACTCAATTTTTGAATTAAAACATCAAGTTGCCAAATATTGTTAAAGAGCGTACTCACCAATTCTACTGTTTTCAGCAACTGTGAAAATGTAAACTTCTTCTGTAAAAATTGGGTAATTATCATTTTCATCTTCAATTTTGATTAGTAGGGGCAATGGATGTTCTGTAAAATATCCATCTGGAGTTGTTGCATAGGCAACTAACTGTGAAGAGAGTAAAACAAGAAGAAAACCAAAAAAAATCTATCAAAATATTGTTTAAACTAGCATTGGTTTTAATTTGTAGGCTGTTCGGCATTGCAGAATGAGTTCTATAATTTGTTATGTATTGTAGGTATTTGGATGTGGACATAACCTTAATGCCACAAGAGACAGTTAATTTCATGATGTAGTATAGCATTTTATATTTCCATTTGTCTAATATAATAGCATAGATAATTTCTGCTTTCTCACCATTTTTGTATTGTTGTTATTGAGTGTAATAGTTTTTATTACCATGTTCCCAAAACAGTCTTCAGGATTATTTTGTTTTATTTGAAAGCTTCAGATGCATGAATTTTAAATACAGCTTTCTGCATCTTTTTAAACTTTGGATTCTTAGGATTCCAAATTTCTCATGCGCAATTAACTGAGATATTGTCATATTTTCTACTTATTAAGATTTTAGGCATATTGATGGTTATATTTATAGGTAACTTCATAGAAAGTTTTTAATTTAAAAAAGGGGAGTCAGAAATAGAACAAGCGAATGGCTGTAAATTGTATGGGGACTATCATTTATTTCTTTTGATTTCATAATATTAATTTTAATTTGTTTTTCTCATAACAGCTATCATAGAGCAGAACAACGCAAGTATTTAAAGGACCACGCTTTTTAATTCTAATCTTAAATATGTAATTCAAAGTTTGCAGGTCCATTCAGTTCTTTTGGTCTGATGAATAATTAAATAATCCAAAATATAAGTAAATTAATTAAAATTGAGGTGTGCAAAATGACCAGTTGGAAAATCAGTACATTAGGTTAAATTGTTATATTATTAATTCTCATACAAATATGGGAAGTTACTCATATGATCAAGTGACTGAATAATTTTAGTTAAGCACTGTCCTTACTCCTTACTTGCTCACTACAAGTTAACTTTCTCCCATTGCAAAGGTACTGAGGCCTAACTTCTAATTTCACTTACTTCCTATGGTATCTCTCTCTGTACCATAAACAGATTCACAGATCATTGCTGCCAACTAAATAACTGTTTTTCAAAATGGTACCCATTTTCCCCTTGAAAGAGAAATCGTAAAACTATGATACCCATAACTTTCTGATAGAATCTAAAGCTTTTTATTCTATAAAATTCTTTCTGCCTCAAGCCAAGTCTAAGCTCTAAGATACAGCCAGAGCATCGATGTCAAACTCGGAAAACAGAAAGGGGTAAATGAACTGAGAATGAGAGACAAAGCTTAATAATTATTAATATAATGCATAAAGTTTAGACTTTACCTGGAAAGACTCATACTGTTCACGATCTACAGAACGATTACAATACAAGTTTCCAGTATCTCTGTCTATATAAAATAAATTCACGGGTTCTAGGTCAACTCCAGGTCCTTGTATAGAATAGTATATGGTGTAGTTTTGTGCTGTATCAGATTGAACCTAGAAAGTAGATATTATATACATAAGACGAAATTCCATTTCAGCAAAACTTTTATCAATATAGTTATGCAACCACATTTCCATTTTTATTGAAGTAACTGCCTTCTTTATTTATTGCATGAATAAAAAGCAGCAAGAGAGTAAAAAAACTAATAATTGAGAAATTTTAAGAGCATGGAATGAGAAATAATATAATAGCATCTTAGTTTTTCAGAATAACTAAGGAATAGTTGAAAGGTTAAAAGGTATTTATATGGACCCAACATCTAAGACTTTTCCTGTCTTAGAAAACAAAGTTTTCTCAGCATGAAAAGTTACCCTGTTGTGAAATTTTTTAAAACCTGAATTTTTATTTTATATGGTATAATATTTGAGATACCGCATTTAAAGTGTTCTCTCTGCAGGGCAATGAATTGGAAAATGCTTTTCTTAATTAGTCTTGCTATTTGTCTGCATCTTTTTTATTATAGGAGCTAAGTGGGGTGGGGGCAGTGAATGAGAACAGAAATGGCATAATGTCCTGGCACGTGTGATATGCTGGTACTTGATTCAAAACACAAATTTTTTCCAAGTTGTTTTCAACCTCTTAGTAAGATCTTGACTATACATATATCAGGATGATGAACTATTTTCTAACAATTTCTTTCTCAACTTTAATGTGTTACTCTCTCAACTGAATTAAATTTGGGCGGATGATATACTCATAAAGGAGGATTCTTATCATTTCAAGAACTGAGGGAAAAGAAACCCAATTCAAAGTAGAGTGAATGATAATGACCAGTGACAGTGGAAGAACACAAGATGTGCTACAGTTTCCACTGAAAAAAAGAAAATGTGGATCCAGTACGATTTAAACAGTGAACTTGGGGATAAATATAAAGGTACATATGTCTTTCCCTTTCAAGACATTTGGCCTTTTATTAACAATTCCATCATTTATTATGGAAGATATTTGGAGGTGTTCTAGACTACACTCAGGCTTTGTGATACCCTTGTTGGTATGAAAATTCATTAAGGAACCATGTGTTTAAGAATGCTAGATGGGTTTCACAGTTTTATAAATGGTCTTTGTGTGACTAAAATTGCAATAAAGTCTATGCTGGTATAAAGAGATATATTCATACCCATATATTAAAACATATAATACATATACTCTTTCATTCATATAAAGGGCTGTCTGAAAAGTATCCAGCCATATAAAATGAAAACTAAAGGCATTTATGGCTGAATTGTTTCCAGACAGTCCTTGTATTCATACACCATTATTTTTTAAATAACTGCCAGTTATTGTCCAAATTAAAAAAGAAAAGAAAAAAGATGGAAACCACACTCTTTCACAGTAGAAGGAAAGTAAATTGTACCTGTTGAAGAAACAGTGGGAAAGGACCCAAGGAATTCTCTACCATTGAACAAGGAATCGGAGCCCATCTTCTCTTTGCACGTCTCAGAACTTTTTCTTTAGAGTGACTTTGCTTTAGTACCTCAATTTAGAAGACAGAAAAAAAGAATAATTAAGTCAGTAACTTCTTTATTCTCAAACATTAGAAATCTATATAATTTTGCTAACCAATGTCACCTCAATAAATCTAATAATAAAAAAGAAACTAAATGTCAACACTACAAAAACATAATGAAGAAATTACTACCTTAACCATTACCACAGCAATCTTCTTAAAAAATAATAATAACTTGGTGGAAATATCAAAGGAAGAGAGGTGAAACTGGAAGCCTACAGGCAAAATTGAAAAAAAAATTACTTTTGCCACATTGCCATGCAAAAAATGGAAGGAGAGATATGCAAAGAAAATGAATAGAGTATGTGCCCTTGTAAGCATTTTCCACTCACCAACAACTGGGAAGAGTAAGGGAACCCACAGAGAGAGCTGTGTCAGATGAGGAGAGAAACAAGGTGACAACTCTCAAACTGTTGCCGTGAGCCAATGGTTTAATAGAAGTCATTTGATCTTGGGTTTCACAGCACAATAAGCATGCGTGAGGTCCAAACCTCAACCTAATATAGTCGTCTACTTTCTAAGACTAAAATTATGCTAACATGAGGCCTCTATAGACTGAGTTTCATAACTTGCTTTTGAAAATCTATTCTACAGTGAAGATCAAGAAATGCTTCTTTGTGTCTGATCTCAAGCTGCCATGCTGTAGCATACCCCAATGTCTCCTTTTATGTCCCCAATGAAAATAAATTACAACTTCTAATTAGCTTATGTTGCCCAATACCTTTCCATCTGAACACTGTTAAATCGTGTCATGGTTTTCATTCATCTTCAAGCTAAATTACCCCATACCCTTTCTGATTCCACATCTTCCCTGGCAATGTTAGTTACCCCTGAAGAAAATACTTCATTATACTTCATTTTATACGTTGGTATACCTTTGTTTGATGCTCTAAAAGGACAAGTATTTTCTTCTCTTCCTGGTTCTCAGTATTAGAAAGTGATATGGTAAAATTTCTCTTCTCTGAGGACAAAAGAACAGTATGTGTTGTATAGATTGAACCATCTTCTAAAATTTGGAAATCAGGATCACTTGAATAAATTAGATTTGCAGAATTAAAGCACTCCTTCAGGTTAACTGTAAAAAGGAGACACAGCAATCATTTGCAAGGCAAAACAAAAAAATATATAGTTTTAACAGTAATCTATGTATTGGGAGGGGAGCCAAAAATTTAAAATTAACTACACTGACACTTGTAAATTTTTCATTTTAAAAGAACATATGAACTCATGGTTAATTAAGTTCTGCGAAATACATATATCACTTCTAATACCTACTGTACATCCTTTTGAAGAAGAGATATTTGTCTTGAAACAAAGGCATGTAAATGCCATTGTTTAAATATTTAAACTAACAATAAAAAAATGTTTTTCTTTATTAACTGAAATTAGCTATCAAGTCACACATAAATACATTTGAAGTAAGTTAAACAGAATCTAGAGGATTAAAATTGGCAATTATTTAATTAAAATATTATTGAACCCTTTACATCTATTATTAAATAATCATCACATTCTGTCCTCTCATTTGTCTAATTTTTTCATATAGTTATATAAAAAGATTAAGTGATGAAAAAAAACAATGTGTGAAGGTCAATGGCAATAAGATGCCAAAATGTTTTAGGATAAAAATCCACAAACAATATGATTAAATTCAAGAAGTACTTTCAATACTATTTCTCAATTTCAATAAAAAAATAATATTTCTTTCATTGGAAGGATACCATATGCATTACAAATGATAATCTACTATATTAGTTATGACCCTTAGTTTCAATACAATTATCCTTCTAAAAGTTATACCAATTTTACAAGATCATATCAAATTAGAATTTTACACATTTTGGCAGTTTTCTTACCTCTACCAATGAATTTCTCAGCATCTAGTTTGGAGGGAACAGGTAGTGTCACTTTTTTGCAAGCATCACAGGCAAACGTTAAGATCTAAAAAATCAAATCAATACTATGCATAAAAAAGATCTTTTTAATGTGTATCTAGTTTATATAAATTATAAATTCGTATAATTATAAATCAGTTTAAATAATTAACAAAATAACATAAAAAATACACTGTAGTAAGAAAATTAGAAAAAATCATATCTAGAGGAAGAATAAAATAATAAACTAAGTGTCATCATGGCTCACTCCTTCACAAAGCATGTAAACTCAGAGAATTCCTTACATTCTCAGGCTCTGTTTTCTATTCTGTAAAATAAAGTTAATATTAATAGTAATTTCACTAACTTAGTGGGTATATTGAGGAACCAGTGGCAACCTACGTAAAAGAGTACTGAAACTATTAGGAAGGCAGCACAGGCATTAAACAGAAAAGACAAACAAAAACAAATTTAATAAGCCAGCAAAGTGTTTCAATTACTTGTCAACTACCTGAATGAGCTATGGTACCAAATCAATAATATCCTAAATAAAACCTCAATGCTTTTAAAGAGTGGCATTAACTCACTGCCTTAGAGTGATTTGGAGCGTATTTGTATATGACTGGCACCCCCAACAGGAATGAGCACATAACTGTAAAGTACAAACTTTTTTTGAAGATGCCTCTCTTCATAAATGAGAGTTAAGGTCATTTTGTGAAATATTTCACTTAAGTTTTTAAATGAGTTAGTGATTTATGGTGACCCAATTCCAATACATTATGTATGTGAACACAGTGTAATTTAATTCCATTTTCTCTGAAACTATACAATAGATGCTTCTGAAAGATTCACATTTTTTTCTATAGTATGACCAAATAGGTAAAGATAGGTAAAACTAGCATATTCATCATTATTTACAAAGTCTATACACATAAATTAAAATCAGCAAAATTTGGATAAAAAATTTTACTTGCAATACACACTAAAGAACCTTTAATTATCTAATTTAAATTACATACGAAGGATCGGGTAAATGTTGGTTTATATTTCACAGATCATATTTCATTTGGAAATTAGGGGTGAAAACAATGAGGCGAGTGTATATTTGAATTGGAATTGTCTGTCACTCGTTGCATAATCAAAAGAGAATAGGAGTGGAGTCAGATGACTAAGGATTCCAGCACAAGGTGATTGAAAGCATACATCCACTTACTCATTCAATTAACATTTATGGGTTGTTAACTGGGGCTAGGCAGTGTTCAAAGGCTGTAGCAGTGAGTAAAGTCCTTGGCCTCATGGTGATGACATTATAACAAGAGACAAAACATTAATACACAAATTCACAAAGGTCACATAATGCCAAGAGATAAATGTTCTGAGAAAAACAAAGCAGGAGAGAGGATAACAAAAGTAAGATCAGAAGCTAGAAGGAAATGAAGAAGCAAACCAGTTCATTAATGGGACAATTCTTCTAGCTGGAGCAAAAGCAAGAAAAAAACCCCTGGAAGGGGGAACAAAGAGGTCTAAAAGTACAGTACAGGGGAGAGTGATAGGAAATTATCTTAAAAAGACAATCAGGGGCATACCACACAGGTTCTAAAAAGCTAAGGAGTGAAGATTTTATTCTGAATGCAAAGAGAAGCAATAGCAGGTTCAGAAGCTGCAGAGAGACATAATCTGACGAGCATTTACACAGAATCAGTCTCGTGTCTATGTGACAATAGACCATAGAGGAGCAAGGATAAAAGAATGGAGACCAATTTGGAAGCTATAGGAGAAATCTTAGAGTGGAAGAATGATGACTTGGACTAAGGTACAAATGGTGAGAAGTGGCTGAATTAAGACAATATTTTTGATAAGTATCCTAGACATCCAATCATTCATGCAGTCAACAAATATTTATTGAATCTTCACTATGTATCAGACACATAGCAGTAAACATGATCTTCACGAAGCACTTCATTTAAGGGTAAGGCATATTCATTATTTCAGTATAGCAGGATAAATGCTATGACAGGGAAGAACACAGTACTATCGCAGAGTAGGGGGAATTAGCCTCCTGTACGAGCCAGGTGATGTCGCCTAAAGAGTGACTACAAGTTAGCCATGTCAAGAGGAGGCAGACCTGATACGTTCTAAACACAGGTATAGCATATGTAAAGGCCCAGAGGTGACACGAACTGAACATGAAATGTAGAATAAGAGGTGCTTACAGCACAAGAGGGAAGCAAGTTTAAAATGGATTCAGAGAAGTAGATGTGAGACAGATTATGAATAGCAATAACAAAGATTATGGATCTTATTTCCTAAAGAGAATAAGAAACCAAAGATTTGTCTTAAGCAGATAAATTACATAAGCAGCTTTTGATTTGGATAAGGTAAGCCTGAGCCATGTGGAGAATGGCTCGGCGAATGATTTTCATCTCCAATAATGGCAGCTCGATCATTCAGACCAACCTCCACACTAAAACTGAAAATGATGTACACATGTTTTTAAACCATTCTAAAGCATTTAGCAAGGAACTGCAAGACAGAAACTGAGCATAAAACTTGGACATAAAGTGGTAAACAGAAATGACTTCTGATCTGAAAAGATTTGACACTGTTTTTCTTTCTTTGTTTTTTTGGACTCCATAGTGCAGAATGAAATCAAAGCACCAGATCTAAGTCAAGAGCCGCCCACATTTACCTGGAACCCAAATGCAAAACCTTCATTGTAAGGGTGAACTGAAAGTAAAATGGTCCTTGGATGAATTTATGATCCACATTCACATCACTCATTTGGTCTAGGAACCTCAAACCATTATTAGCTTAAGGAAGGTATAGCATGTGATCACCACCATAGATGCTGGAAGACATATGACCAAAATCAATAACCATTCTCAGATTTCAAAAAAGGAAAAATAAAAAGTCTCCCCCCCCACAAAAGGAATCAATAAGTACTTCCTCAATATGATTTTTAAATTGTATTATAATCACACCAATGGGTGAGAAATGGCTGAATTAAGACAATACTTTGGTTAACAGTGTCCTAGACATCCATTCATTCATGCATTCAATAAACATTTATTGAATCTTTACTATGGACCAGACACATAGCAGTAAACATGATCTTCACAAAGCTCTCCATTTAAGGGCAAGGCATATTCATAATGTCAGTAAAGTAGGATAAATGCTATGATAGGGAAGCACAGGGTGCTATGGGAGAGGAGGGGGAACTAGCATCATACTCCACACTGGTCAGACTTACCATATTGAAACTGAAAGTTGCTTACAAGGAATTAGCCCTATCAGTAGCCTCACACAACTCAGGAACAACACAAACTTTCCATGGTCATTATTTATAGTTAACATTACATTAAAGTATATCATGCAAGACAGATGGTATACGAAATGGAAAGGAAACTCTTGAGCCATTTGCCTGCTCCAGCCCACTCCTACCTCTTTGGAGTGTATTTTCCCTTTTAATAAACTATCTCTTTGTTTCACCTTATTTTCTTCTTGCTTTCATCTCTTAAAAAAAAAATGGGAAAGAAGAGGCAAAAAAAACTCTATTTGCAGTTGATATGATTATTTACCTGGAAAAACCCAAGCAAATCAACTAATGAATTACTATAATACAGTAAGAGAATTTCAGTACAGGAGCTGCAATAACTATTAAAATACACAAATCATTAGTCTTTATACATCTAAATAAAACCAGTTCAGTTGTATAATGGAAGAGAAGAAATCATTTTCAAAAACAATAAAAAGTTAGCATCCCAAAGAGTAAACCTAACAAAAAACACGTAAAGTCTATTTGAAAAAAATCTGAAGACATTTCTGAAGGACACAAAAGTAGACTCAGGCAAACAGAAAAATACATTGTTATTTTGGAGAAAAAAATCAACAACATAAATCTATCAATTTTCATTATGGTAAATTATAAATTTTATGATCCAATAAAAATCCCAACAGTCTTTTTTTCTGGAACTAGACAAGCTGATTTAAAAGATCATAAGAAAAATTAATTAAGAATAGACAGGAAAATTATGAAAGAAAAGCAATGAAAAGATATTAATTAGCTCTAGAACATAGTAAAAGATCCTATGGATTCTCAATAATTAAAACAGTGCAATATTGGCATATGAAAAACGGAAAGATAATCAATGTATAACAATTGGAAAGGAAGAAATAAAAATTCCTAGTTGCGTTTGTATAACTATACAGCCCATAAGGATTGTGACTTTATTACCTCACCAACAATCTTTGAGAGTTTCTATTTCTTCACATTCTTGCCTACACAGCATGGTGTTAAACTTCTGGATGTTTGCCAAATAAGAAATGACATTTCAATGTAGGTTTAGATTCATCTTTTTTTTATTATGAATGAGAATGAAATTATTTTATGGAACATTTTTTATTACTTTATAGAAATTTTTCATGACTACATTCATGTTAGACCTTTTTCTTCCTAAATGCTCTCTATATATTAGATTAGCCTTTTAAAATATGATCTGCAAATATTTTTTCCAATTTTATCAGTTACCTTTGACTTAGCTTATGATGTTTTTGTTTAATTCGGTTTAATTTTTTTGTCATGGACAATTTTTAATATGTGTTTTAATATAATTGATTTTCTCAATTTTAATAAATTGCTTTTAAGATATGAAATTAATAGGCCTTCTTAACCCCAAATTTAAATAGAAATTTACCATGTTTTCTTTATTATTTGCATGGTATCATATGTTATATTTAAATCTTTCACCTGTTTGGAATTTTCTGTGGCATTCTGCATGAGTCATGCATTCAATTTTTTCCTTTGCCAAAGGACTGCCTAGATCAAATACTGTAGTATTGTATAATATGTATGTATATATATCTCCTTGATATGTAATATGCCGTCTATGATAAAATACCTTTCTGTCTAGTCATATACAACCTTTATGGAGGAGAGAGGAGTTGATAATATTTACCAAAATTATAATCATTTATACTTTTATGTGGCAACCCCATTTCTGGTTATCTATTCCATTGATATATGTGCCCATATATGAAATAACATATATACAAATTTATTCATTGTGACATTATTTATACTAGCAAAAAGTAATAGCAGAGGTCATGGATAGAAGTAAAGATATCCATGAGATATTTCTGAATGTAGATTTAATGGGACTTAATGATGGTTTTAGGGGAGGGGAACCATGAGGAAGGAAAAAACAGCTTCCAGACTGTTTACTTGAGGAACAAGGTGTGTGGTAGTGGCATTTATTGACATATAGAAGAATGGCAATATTGTTTGGGAAGATGTTAAATGCTGTGTCACACCTCATAGTGAGTACAGGGCTACAGAGGCCTATTGTTCAATGAACATAGCCAGCCGAACAGCAAAACACATTTAGTGTACGGGTGTCGGCACCTGTATGATGCTTTAAGGCCCACCTAGAGTCGGGAGTCTGATTCCGAGTAGTCAGGAATGTCAAAAAAATAAAAACAAAAAGAAGAATGAATTTCAGGAAAAAAGGTGAAGTCTACAAGCTGGAATTGTATAAAAAATTATTTGAATTTTGCAATGAAGATGCCTGATCTCAGAGAGGGAAGCTTCATTAGGTGCTCAGACAGAAGACAGAGTTCAAGAGGCCAAGACCGACATGTGTGCGGTCAGGCGACATTAGGAAGTGAGGAGCCGTTCATTTGTGGAATGGAGGATTATTAGGGTACACGGGGAGCAGGAAGTGTAAAGGGCGTCCCCAAAGTCATTCTTATTTAACAATAGCTTCTACTCAAATAGTCCTTTCACATCCATCACGCTTGTGGCTCACAACCACCACCTAAGGCGGAGGAGACGCGCCCCACAGCGTGAGAACCACTCCGGGCCTCGCCATCCGCCTTCCAGCTTGAACGCGGCAGAACGAAGGGCCCGTGCTCTTTTCCTCCCCACCGGACTTCGGTCTGTTCTGCTTCCAAGCCAAGGAAGGCCACGGAATGCGGGTGATTCAGCTAATGTATTCACATGAATCAGTGTTCTTCTAGAAAGGATCTGAGATGACATCCAGAAAGTTCAGTGTGTTAAGTATATACGAAGCAAGGCTATTTATTGTCTGTGCTAATCACCCTTTTCTTCAAAGAACAACGACCAGTGGTGTAAAAGGAGGTGGCAGCTTTATGAGGAATCGAATCAAAATTCATTCCTTTGTCACTTACAGCTATTGTGACCATTATTTATTCCAATCTTGATTTTTCTCAACTGTAAAATGTTAATGCCCCTGGCCTTTTGTATGTTGTTCATGTGCCTCCTGAGAATTTAGTGAAGGGTTTCAAGTGCATAGAGTACCTTGGGAAAACCCTTCTAGCTATAATAATAATTCCAACTTCATTACTTAACATTTTAAGGACTTCGGTGTACAATGAGAGCGGTTGAGAAGGGGAAATTATCCGAACACTTAAGTCCCCCAGTTCCACTACCCCCAGAAGGAATCTCCCCCCCCCCCACCCCCGTCTGTCCGCCGCCTTCATCCCTTTATCCTTCAGGTTTGACCAAAGTCCTAACGCCTGAGGCTAAACGTGGAAGGGCACCACCAACCTGAGCCCTCTCTACCCTCTATCATATCCGGTCTTTTTCACTTTCCTCCCTCCAGAAAGTCCTGTCTGAGGAACCACTGATCCCAAACTCTCCCAAGGGCTGCTCCCTGGCACTGGATTCCTGTGCCTTCTGCCGGGGATGGGGGCTGTCCCGCCCCCAATAGGCCACCCCTTCTGCACCCAGCTCTGGGTCGGTAGGGTTTTCGCCAAAGTGTTTTTTAAAGTGGAAAGGTAGGGGGCAGAAGAATCCAGACGCTTCCGGGGACGAGAGATCTGGGTGATCATTTTCTCCAAAATTAAGAGGACTGTAATCTCACATGCTGACAAAGAATGTAAAGGGTCACCTAGGGCCCGCCCATTGACGGTGTTTAGGGGCAGAGGACAAAGACCACTGAAACGCGCGCGCACACACACACACACACAGAGACAGAGAGAGAGAGAGAGAGAGAGAGAGAGAGAGAGAGAGAGAGAAGAGAGAGCGAGCAATCTCCCCTAAAGGCGCGAAGTCCTCTTTCCCGCAAGGAGCGCGCTTTCCGTCGCGCCCGCCCCGGGGCTCTCCCTTCCTGTGGCCCGAACCTGCACGGCGGCAGAAACGCACTGCAGCTCTGCGGGGAAGTGCGAGAGGCGCCGAGGAGCAGCGCTGGCGCTCGGCGCTCCTTGCACGTACCCAGAGGCCAAGCTTTCGGATGGGCGTTTGCAGCCCGTGCCTCCGTCTCCACCTGCCTGCGCTGATTACATCTCCGGGAGACACCTTTCTCTTCCCCTGGGGGATGGCGGCGCCCAGGTCGCCATCCTCATTCTGTCTGCCCTCCCCCACCCCAACCAACTCCATTTTTTTAGCCAGCCCGAGGCCAATCAATACTCGCTTTGCCCGCCACCCCCACCCACCCCTGCTTCCAAAGTGTCACCCGTTTCGCTTCAATCGATCGGGAGCCCCCTCCTGGGCGCTGGTGGCCCGGGCAGCCACTCACCGTGAGGGTCAGCAGGAGCTGCCGGCAGAGGGCTGCGCTCCGGGAACGTGTGGCTGGGGCTGCCGCCATGGGAGTACTCGGGACAGGTCGCCGGCCGAGGCACCCGGAGGCCCGGGGTGGGAGAGCTTGGCTGGGCGCAGGCCGCAGCCGGGGAGCCGCTGGGCTGGCGGCACAGCGGGAGCGCGAGACGGAGGTAGCGGAGCACGGAAAGTGACGCTTTTCTTCCAGGTTTCTCTGAAGCGTCTGCCTCTCACTCAAGGGGCTTTTCCTCTGGCCGAGGGTGGGGCTACCGTCGCGTGGGAAAGACGGAACGGCCCCTCCTTAGTACTTTCTTAAGCCTTATTTTCTTTAAAAGCGCAACAGGTGGGAACTCCCTCTCGCCGCCACCCTTTTACCTGAGCTAGGTGATTCTCACCAGCGGACGCCACCTACATGCCACATCTGCCCACCGCCCCAGTGTCCTCCTGGAGGATTAGCAGCTGGCCCTGCCCAGCAGAAGCCCTGACTATACAAAGACTCGCTCCTCCAGCCCGCGGGCGGCGGGAGAGGGAGGGGGTCGGAGCGCGCTGCGGGCCCAGGCTCCGCCCAGAGCACTGTCCTCTAGGTCAGCAGCTGGCCCTGCCCTGGAGTCAGCCACAAACCCGCACAGACCTCCAGCCAGCTAGAGAGGTCTGGTTTTATGTCAAAACTGCCTCAGGCCCACCAGTTAGGGGGTTGATTCCAGGGAGACTGTTACAAACGCTTTGCTAGAGTAAATTTACTGCAGACATCCAAGTGCAGTTCAGACAGGGTTTTCATCTGTAGCACACCTTTCTCGAGGTCTTGAGATTTGGGTTTTTTTTTTTTTAGAAATTTCATGGCCAATATGACAATGATACAAGAAAATTACTGTATATGAAAGACAATTATACATTATATATATATTTGTATATGATTTTATATACAGTTATAAATTTTATTCATATTTATACATACATATGAATCCAGGCTATAAGAAAATAACAAAATCAAGTTATTATGGAAAATGCATTGCTCAAAGTCCTAGACATTGGCTAAATGTGGACTACTGATTTTCTCCAAGATCATCTCTGGCAATTAAAGTCAACCACTGGCCACTTTGTAACATGGCCTAAATTGGATTCCTGGACATCTAGTGGAGATTCCTCTCTTCCCTTCCTCCACCAAAACCAAAATTCGTGGTGAGAAAATAGAAAGAAAAAGAATGGGATAAAATTTGCATGTTGATGTGAAGTATACTTAAAGCAGATGAATTATTGCAGCACTTAACTTGGAAGATTAAAATATAAAAGCAGTATGCTTTCAGCTTTTCAGAAAGCAATGACAGGGCATTCTGACTCATCTAGCTGCACTTCTTTTCAATTACTGGCTTAAACCAGGAAACTAACCACCAAGGAGAAACTTGTCTGTGCCATTTCATTTGGTTTGTCTCCTCAGGGATGTTTGGAGAAACCTGTTTGAAAAGCCAACCATGACCCTCACACCATTTCAGTTCTTGGAAGCATGTAGTACCATTATGCATGGCACCAAAATTATTATCATATGGAGCATATACTTAAATTCATAAGTAATGTCAAACAGTGCCTTACATTTTATGTTTAGACCCGTGCCCTATTTTTTTAGTGAATGCCACATAATGAGCTGTTCTGTTTTCATATCCATAACATTTTGTCATTGAATCTTTGCTAATAAAATAAGCCTAGGTCATCACCCTGAGACTACAGCTGACATCCTGGTGTTTCCACGCTGTTTTAACCCTCGTGTTTTTCCAGCAATGATTTCATAAACATGCCTCATCCTATTAATGATGACATCATGATTAAGGATAGAGAAACAAGCTAGTTTTTTCAGTTCTAGAAATTTACTCAGGCTCTCATCATAGTCTTTGACAATAGGACAGTTCCAAACTCTAGCCTACACTTTAACCTCTAATGCCTTAAGGGTGGCTCATGCTTTCCTCATTCCAAAAAAGGGTGGGAGAGCAATCAGAAAAGAAGTTATCTTAAATATTTATTTTCTCCTTTCAAACTAGGTAACTGATTGAGGCTATTAAAAGGCTGATTTTTTTTGTTTCATCATGAAATTTTTTAAACAAAGTATTAAAATAATCTACTTCCTCTTAACAAGTGGCCCAATTTAATGTGTTTGGATTAGACTAGATGGTCACTAAAACGGATTAGTCTACAACACGGTTTTGAAACAATAGGTACAAATTTGAAGAGACAATGAAATGTGGATAGAGGTGTTTTTTTTTTAAAGAATGACTTTGGCTGTGAAGATGATGCTGATAATTTATGCTGGTTTCCCATTGTGCTCTAATAATGGATGCCTTGGACCAGAAGTCAGGAGTAACTTTGTCCCGGCCTGCTCAAGTGACTTCTCAGACCTCAGAATTCTCATTTGTTAAGTAAGATGATGAAGGTAATACTGGATGCTTGTATCTATGGTCACTTCCACATCTGAAACTAGTTAGACTTCTTGTGACTGATTTTTTGGGTTGGAAATGGGAGGTCGCTTATTTTTGATAGAAATTGAGAAACAGAGTTGTCCTTAAACAGGTGAACAAACCCCGACCGAAGGCCTCTGAGGCATATCTATGCAGCCTAGCTTCCCAATTCTCTTGTTTCAGAAACCAGAAACTAAAGATATTAACGGCAATGAAAAATCCCACTTACTCACTGGTGTGCACATAGAGACAGCTCTTCCTGAACTCCCCTGGAGAGGAGGGTCACATGGACATGTGATCTTTAGGACAAATTTATCTTGGCAACCCAAAAGCAAAGGAAACATGGATCTAAGGTAAAATAAACAAGATTAAAGGACATTTCTAATTACTTTATAGGTGAGATACAGAGAGAGAAACATCTGATAACCACAATTAAAATGAGCATGATTATTTACCTCTTAGAGTTTTTGCAAGATTAAGTGATATGATACATGAAAGACATGCAGAATAAAGTATGGCATATTCTAAGTGTTCCTTAGGTGTTAGTCAGTATGGGTAACTCTTCCCTCTTCATTATCTCTACAACCCACTTGTAGCCCTCACCCCATCCCCAATTATTGATCTTCCAATACTTCTCAGTCCTGGTATAGGGCTGAACCCAGTGTTAATTCACTTACCACTCTCAAATCCTTTAACTCCTTTCCCCTCAACATGACCCCGCAGACCTTGCCTGACACAAATGGACAAGTTATGCAACACTTAAAATTAGATTCCACAATTTGTGCTAATTGTGTACTTTCTGAAAACTTGGACCAATTTTTTAAAAAGAATCCTTTGGTAATGGGAGAAAAGTTTTCTAATTTCTATATTTTTGAAATGTATAAGGGATAGAATGTGAAATAAACTATAAATCTATTCTTATCATAGTACTTTTCCTTAATAGACCCTCAATAAAAACAAGCCAATGAATGAATTCTTAAGACAGTTGTATACAAACATGACCAGAGGTGGCTCACAATGACTGGTCTGCCTTTAAGAGACACCATTAACATATGTTCCCTAGGAGTGCTGCAGACAAATTATCCTTAAACTACAAAATTGTCATTTGTTTGCTTTACTAATTAACTAATTTGACAAGTATTTAATGAGCACCTATTTTGTCTCAGGCATTGGTTTCAGCATTGGGAATGCTGTAGTGCATAAGATAGAAGTGGTACTTGCTCAAGGGAAGTACCTAAGGAAGTATAAAAACAATCTGGGTAGGACAAGTACTCTCCACCTGAGATTTATAGCATACTGCCTCCTTCCTAATGAAAAGAGAAGATTAATCTCAAGTTAAGTGTAAATTATATATAAACAGTATTCTGGAAGGATAAATAACTACCAATATAAAAGTCATTTGTTAATATCTGTTCATGGATTATGAAATGTTACCTTTTTTTAATTGTTAAAATTATTGGGGTGACATTTGTTAGCAAAAATTACATAAGTTCCAGGTGTACAATTCTACAGTGCATCATCTTTGTGTTACGTTATGTATTTATCACCCAGACTCAGTTCTCTTTCCATCACCATATATTTGACTCTCTCCCTCATCTCTCAGCCCCCTCCCCACTTACCCTCAGGTAACCACTAAACTATTGACTGTGTCCATGAGTTTTTGTTTCTTTGTTGCTTTCGGTTTTATATTACATGTATGAGTGAAGTCATAAAGGTCATATGTGACAAACCCTCAGCTAATATCATATTGAATGGGGAAAAGCTGAAAGCTATTCCCCTAAAATCAGGAATAAGACAGGGATGCCCCTTGTTGTCAGTGCTATTCAACATAGTACTGGAAGTTCTGGCCAGAGCATTCAGGCAAGAGAAAGGCATAAAAGGTATCCAAATTGAGAGAGAGAAAGTCAAACTGTCACTGTTTGCAAATGACATGATCTTTTACATAGAAAATTTCAAAGCCTCCACTAGAAAACTATTAGAAACAATAAAAGAATACAATAAAGTTGCAGGATACAACATCAATGTACAAAAGTCAATTGCATTTCTATATACCAACAATGAAACTTCAGAAAAATAAATGAGAAAATCAATACTTTTTGCAATTACAACAAAAAGAATAAAACACCTGGGAATTAACAAAGCATGTGATGGACTTATATACGGAAAACTGTAAGACACTATTAAAAGAAATTGAAGAGGACCCAAAGAAATGAAAATATGTTTCATGTTCATGGATCGGAAGACTCAACATAGTTAAAGTCGCCATGTTACCCAAAGCAACACGCAGATTTAATTCAATTCCCATCAACGTCCCACAAACATTCTTTCAAGAAATAGATTAAAAATTATCAGATTCAGGCTCTTGAGTCATTATCCTGCTTGAGCCCGCTCCTACCTCTTTGGAGTGTACTTTCTCTCCAATAAACTATCCCTTTGTTTCACCTCTTAAAAAAAAATTATCAGATTCGTATGGAACCATGAAAGATCTCGAATAGCCAAAGCAATTCTACCTTCTTAAGTGGACCTTAAGGCAAGAAACTTACTGTTTTGTGAGATAATCTAGTCTAGAACATACCTGCTCTTTGCCTGTTCGACAGCAGTGTCTCCTGTTTTCTTCTTCCCTTGCTGACTGTGCTCAGGCATTCTCATTAGCTGGCTCCTTCACTCTATCTGATGTGTAAACATTGCCACACACATCTGTATTTTTCAGACCTGTGCACTCAGGAGGCTCCTTCTATCATAGGTGATTTGTACACCCTTTTTCCTCTTCCTAGAACGTTCTTCCAACCCTCTGGCTTGGTTAACTCCCACCCATCCTGTAAATATGAACTTTGATATTCTCCCCAAATAAGTCAAATCCTTTCTGATCAGGTCAAACTTTCCTCATTAAACAGCTGTGTCTTCTTTAGAGCATTTGTCACAATTACAATGTTAAATTTGTTTGAATAATTATTTGATTAATATTTGTTTCTTACCAAGTCTATACCTTTTCATGACTGTAGTGACCTGTCTGTCCTTGTTGGTCCACTCTTGTATCCCCAGCACTATCCATCATAATAAATCCTGGCACATAGCAGACACCTTATAAGTATTTGTTGAATGAGTGAGCAAATGAGTAAATGAATGAATGTCTCCTGAGCACTTTTGGGGTAAGTAATTCTTACCTTTTCTTTTCCTATTCTTAATATTATTTTTGTGACTATTAAAATGATGTTTTAGGTCAAATTTGACTGAACAGGGGTTCCTAACCTGATCTCAAACATGATGGACATGTATTAATGTATTTTTCAAAATGAGAGATGGGACTGCCAAGAATTTCTAGTGTGGTTTTTGTACGAGAGCAGACAAATAGGCTAATGGAGTTTAGCTTAGAATCCACAGAGAGATCAGTGCATAAATGAAAACTTAATATTTGATAAAACTGGTGGTGGCACACACCACTGAGAAAAGAAGAAATTATTTAGTGGTGGCATTGGGGAAACTGACTCATTAGAGAAAAAGAAAACTAGTCTCCTACTTAATATCACATACAAAGTGGCCTCCAGATGGGTTAAACTTTCCTGTGATGACAAAGATTTAAAGTTGATGGAAGACAATATAGAAAAACATCTATGTGACCAAGGGGAAGAAAGAGGTTTTTGAAATAAAATCCTAAAAGCATTTACTATAAAGGAACAAAAATGATACATTTGATTACATTAAAATTCAGGCTTTCTGTTCAACAAAGGACACCATGAATAAAGTTAATAGACAGATGATAGATTGAAAGAATACATTACTTATGACTAAAGCAGACAAGGGAATAACACCTATAACATACAAAGGACTCCTGCACATCTGTAATAACAAGACAGAAACCTCGACAGGAAATAGTGAATAAAGAGTTTGACAGGCATTTTACAATAGAGGAATCTCAAAGCCTACAAAGTATATTTTAAGAAATTAGAGTACATAATAAAATCATAAAATCTCTTTACACCTCTTGGACTGACAAAAAATAAGAAGCTGTTTCTCCCTTGCCAAAATTATTATTTGATTAAATCTAACTCTCTCCCTTCCCAGCAGCTACACACTTACAGATGAACATGGCTAGAGATAAACTCATATCCAAGTTCAGGAGTTTCACTTTAAGGTCATGATCAATATCTTAAGGAGGCCTTCATACTGCCCTGCAATCATACTTTATTTGCCTAGTCCATTTACTTTCCCATTCTCCTTTCAATATTGTCATAGCTTTTCGTTAATATTTCTGCTCAAGCCTCCCATATACTGCCTCTATCCTCACTTTCTGTTAATGACTTAGTTTTCTAGTTCAGAGAAATAGAAATTATCAAGAACTTCTACAACCTTCCCTATACCTACCCACCTGCTTGCCTCTATACCATACACATGGCCTTTTCTTTGATATAGAATTGCCTGTTGGTGGCTAAGGTCAACTTGTTCACTTGGCCATTCTTTTCCAGTTTCTCCCACCCATTCAAGGACATTTCTCTAGCAATTCTGCTGCTTCTTACCTACATCATCAGTTTGATCCATCTCTATCTTCTCCAGTAATATACGAACAAAACTAAAATAAAATAATGCACCAGAAATCTCTACCGCTCTATATTCTATTTTTCTCTCCAGCTATGACATTCTAATTCTCTGCTCCCCTTTATAGAAAAAATTCTGAGAAAAACTGTTCTATATTTACTATCTTCTGTCTCTTCCCTCGTTAGTTTGTGAACCCCTTCTCATTAGGTTTTCTCTCCTTTCAGGTTTTCACCAAAAGTGTTCTTACAAAGGTTGCAGAGATGTTCATAGTGCTAAACCTAATGGTGATTTCTCACCTTCTTGTTACTGCCTTATTTGCAAAGAGTTGGTACAGTCATCCTTGAAATGCATTCTTCTGTTGGTTTCTGCTTTTCCTTCTCTACCTATTGATTTATTCCTTTCTCTCCACTACCTCTGACTAGTGGAGTGCCCCAGGACCTGGTTGTTGAACCTTCATTCTGATTTTATCCACCATTTACTCCCTTGTTGATCTCATCTGGCCTTCTGGTTTTAAACACCAATTTATGCTGATGACTGGCAAATCTAAAGCTCTATCCCAGACCTTTCCCTTGAACTCCAGGCTCCAACTGTCTACATGGAAATCTTAGTGTATGTGTCTAATAGTCATTGCAAAGTTAATCTTTCTAACTGTGAGCTCCTGCTATTCTCCATTAATATCCACCCAACCATCTTTTCCCTTCCAACTAATGGCAACTCCATCCTTCCAATTGTTTAGGCCAAAAGATCTTGCCAACTTTCTTGGCTCCTATTTTTCCCTTATACTCCAAATTGAGTCTGTCAGTAAACCCTATAAACTTCTCCTTTATACTTGGAATCCACTCTACTCTCACCATCTTCATGCAGTCCAACCCACGATCATGTCTCACCTGAGTTATTCGAAAAAAGCCTCATAATTGATCTTTCTATTGCCAATATTACTTATTTGAGTCTATTTTCAACGCAGCAACCAGACTGTCCTTGGTAATAAGTAAGTTGAATTATGCCATTTCTCTACCCAAATTCCTCCAGAATTATTCCAAAATCCAAGATTTCTTAAAATGTTCTCCAGATCAAATCCAAAATATTTCCAGTGGTCCCCCAGGACTTCTTCACTCCATTGTGTATCTCTCTGACCTCAACTCTTACTACTTTCCCCTGACACATTGTGCAGAAGCCACAGTAAACCATTGGCTCTTCCTGAGCATGCTGGGCACACTACTCCTCAGGCCTTTAACTTCTGCGTGGAACGCTTTTCCTCAGATAGACACACTGTTTGCTCCCTCACCTCTTTCAGGTTTTGATTCTATGTGTCCTTCTCAGTTGAGGCCTTTCCTGAGCCCCTAATTGAAATGTCAAACCTCTGAATCCTTTCTAAGGATTTTAACTAAGAGAGCCTATTGAGTTTACTGTGGCTCATCTAGCATGTCTTTGTTTCTTGCACTATGAGATGGTGGAAACACCCTTTTGTTTATCAAAGAAGTTTGTCTTAGTTTGTTGCTTCTTGACCTATGAAAGTTTAAGATTCACCAAATGTCTTGAAGAGAAAACCAAAAGTACATGAAATCTTTGAAGTCTCTAATTGTGTCTCTCCAGCCCCACACAATTGCTAAAAGCTCCACTGTTTTCTCTCTTTCCTACAGAGAGAGCTGTTGTGCTGAGGCTCACCTTACAGAGTAGGATTTAAATTTGCTTTAGCAGGGCTCTGGTGCCTGCACAATCTGCCCTTTGGATGTGTCATCTTTGCAGGCAGTCAGGTTATGCTCAGGCTTGCACAACAGGCCAAGTTCAGCCACTGCTTGTACTCTGCCCAGGTCTTCCTGGCATGAGCCATAAAGCAATCCACAAATGGACACCACTTTCACAGGGCTCAGAAGTGCCTTAAGAGCCCAAGCTGCAAATCAAGGCCAGCTGCTGCTAGTACCTGGCTTGGGGCTGTTCAGCAAAAGGCAGCATATCAAAGCCAGATGCTGCCTGCTTGGGTTTTGTGAACCTTTAAGAGATTTAAGGAAAGTCCCTGAGCCAACACAGTCCATTTGTATGAAAAAGCCACTAGAAGTGGCTTGGGTATGCCCAAAAACTTGAGTGGGGCAAGGTCTCAGGAAATCACCAGGGCTAGGAGAACAGGGTTTAGATAAATTGATGGAGACTCTGATAAGGTAACATCCTGTGTCTGCAAGCAAGGAGTGGGGTTGGCTCAACAAAGAAATAATGGGTTTTGCCAGCACCTCTGTCCAGGAGAAAGCTGCCCTTCCAGCCCTCTCCCTGAAACTTGTGTGTCACTGGTGTCTTTTGTGCTGTTGCCCCAGCCCTGGAGCTCAGAGTGAGTGAGTCTGTCAGGAGTAAATCTGTTTGTGGGCCCTTTAAGAGGAGTGCCTGGGACTGCAGCCACCCTTGTCTCACTTAGTCACAATCCATACTGATTTACATAGCTAGAAGTCATGGGGACATCTCTCCCCAGCACTGGAACCCTGGGCTGGGGAGACTAGTGTGAGACTGAGACCTCTAGCTTATCTGGGGCAACCTTTACAGCAGAGATAACTCTTCCGATTTTTAATGGTCGGGACCAGCCTGTTCTGTGTCTCTGCCTCTCCTACCAGTCTCGAGGTGGCTACTTTTGTATGTCCATAGTTGTAGGGCTTCAATTCAGGTAGACTTCAGGTGATTCTCAATTATGGTTGTTCTGTAGTTTAGTTGTAATTTTGATGTTCTATAGCTTAGTTGTTATTTTCATGAAAGGATTGGCGAGCCACAGTTCACTTGCTCTGCCATCTTGACCAGAAATCCGGTGATTTTCAAACTCTGTTTCTTGGAACTCTAATAATTCTTGATTTTTGCTTGTTTTACTTTACTTTTGGTTGGTTGTTTTCAACTTCGTTTGATTTGGGAATCTTTATTTCCTCTTCTTTCCATTTTGCTCAGGGATCCTTCCCTAACTTCCCCAGCACTTTGGGTCTTCTATGTACACACAGACTTTGATATGTGCCTTTGTTATTTATCTGACCAAGATGTTCTAATTTTTTATTTACAAATCTGACTCTTCTATTTTCTATTGTTTGTATGCTCAGATAATTTTTTATTCATTATATGCTGCAGAATTCTGGGTTTGAAATAAGAGGGCTGTCCAGAAAGTATCCAGCCATGTAATATGAAATACAGAGGCAGTTAGGGTTATTTTCTGGACAGCCCCCATATGTTTGGACAAAAAGTAGATGATATTGATAGTAGCAAAGACAGAAACAGCAGGAAAATGCTACCTTTTGAAGGAGTTAAATAATTTGGGATTTCTTTAAACCACCAAGCTGGAAATAATTAGCAAGCAATATCGATGTGGAATTCCAAAGAGACATCAAATCTGGAGGTACAACCTTGATGATTATCAGTATATAGATAGGACAACTCCATCTTGGAGCAATACATCTATTTAACCTATTGATTCTGGTCTTGGGAGAATTGCTCTGATGTAAGGAAGACTGTGCTGTGTCTTCCTTCTTCCCACAGAAATTTACCAGCTGAAGATCAAATTTACATTGTAGAATTATATAAATATGTAAAATATTTAACACAAATATATAAAAAGGATATTTTTCTTCTAGGATTAAGAAGCTATAAACAT
The DNA here is from genome assembly GCA_004026885.1 of Lyroderma lyra. Classification (NCBI taxonomy): domain Eukaryota; kingdom Metazoa; phylum Chordata; class Mammalia; order Chiroptera; family Megadermatidae; genus Lyroderma; species Lyroderma lyra. The sequence goes on along the minus strand of PVJL010001495.1, from coordinate 79,391 downwards.
TTTTTTCCCCATTGCACTATGGATATTAGAAGGCCATTTCAAGAGAAATGTTTAGGGAACAATCATGGGTCAGACTTGCATTTAAATCCTGGCTCTGAGAAAACCCAGCAGTCTGATCTTGTTTAAGTCAGCCTAGCTCTCTCAGCTTTTTTTTTTTTATTAGTAAATAGGAAGGACAACACCTAAACTTGGAAATACGTTATTAATATTTTAATGGGATAATATTTCTGAAAGCATTCTGTAACGCTTGCACGTAGTAGGTGCTCAACAAATTTCTTCGACATTTATTGTGTCCCCTCCAGGCACTGTTCTAGGCATGAAATTCTCTGATTCCTGCTGTCATGAAGCTTACACTTGAATGTAGGGAATGGAGAAAAGGCAATAAACAATGAGCATAATAAAGAAGCAGGGAGTTCCCTGATGGTGTAGTGGCTTAAGGCTTTGTCACTGGCGCTGTCAGTGCTGCGGCCTGGGTTCGATTCCCAGTCAGGGAGCTACCCACATACCAAAAAAAAAAAAATAATAATAAAAAAAAAAATAAAGAAGCAAATTACATTGCATGCCAAATAGTAAAATAATCCATTTTATATTGAAAAGTGATGCAAGTAGTCACAAACATCAATGACTGCAAGGGCCAGAAATCAAAATAAATGTCAGGTTGGTTGAAAAGAATAGCCCTTTTTTTATAATTCTGCTTTTGAGAAAGATATGAGTGCAGAAAATAGGCCTCTTTTCTGCCCTATATGTACCTTCAGAAAATAATAGTATGAGTGTCATGATTAATGGCAGTTGACAACCTTCCTATCTGAGACATGAATGACAAGCCACCTGTTACTTCCAGCCAACTGATGGCCTTTGGGAATATGAACTCAGTGTAACCAATTCTGTCAATTTTTCCAAAGAAGTAACAAATTTACATTTTGGGTAAAATGTTCTGATTTTTAATATAGAAATTTATTCATAACTTTTTCAATTGTATAATAATATTTTATGAAACTTGGCAAGTAAAAAAACATGTCTCTGTAACTATACAGTCTGTTAACTATTACATATATAAGGAATAAATATTTTTCTAAGAATCATATTGACCTTGGGCAGATTAACATTGCTTAAGAATAAGAAACAGTATTCTTCTTGCATGTATATCCCCAGATTATCTCCTATTATTATTAGACATCTTCCTTAGTTACAGTGCCCTGATTTTGTTCAGCTGAAAAAGTACATTTTTCACTCTCTTGCACATAGGGATGGACACATGACTAACTTCTCTCAAGGATATGTAGGCAGAAGTTTCTGGAGGAAGCTTCTGGATATGCTCCCTCAAAGAAAGTCTTCCCACTTCCTCCTTTTTTTCTGTGATGGCTGAAGTTGTAATGGCCATCTTATGATTGCAAAGCAATTTGTATAAAGGATGGTTGAGCAGAAAAAGTAAAGGCTCCTGAGACACTGATGACATGAAAAAGCCTCCACACAAGTCCAAGTCTCAGAACTTGTTTTGTATTAGTGAAAAAAAAAAGCTTTTACCTTCATTAAGCCACTCTATTTCTGTTACCAGGTAGCCTGAGGCAAGTCCTAGACAATTCATTGATATTATTATGTTTTTTAAATAATCATATTTTTTGTGTTACTACCACAGTGAGTGACACTTATAGATTTTATTTTCATTTTTATTTATTTTTATTTTTTATTGTTAATTTATTGGGTTGACATTGGTTAGTAAAAATACATAGGTTCCAGGTGTACAATCCTAGAGTGCATCGTCTATGTGTTGCATTATGTGTTCACCACCCAGAGTCAGTTCTCTTCCCATCACCATGTATTTGACTGCCTCTCCCTCCTGAGGTTATTTTTTAAATACCTTTTTATATAGCCCTAATGTGGAAGACAGAATTCCAACTCAGTCAATTAGCATGTGGCATCATCATTTGTCATACAGAAAAAACATTAAATTTATCTTGTCACATGCCGAAACCTCTGCAATTTCCTGTATTTGTTAAACTCACCTTTACTCATTTTGAAGTCTATTGGAGCTGGTATGAGAAAAGTTTCAGATCATGATGGAAACTCTTTGGATTAATAAAAAATATATTTTATTTAGTTTTATTTACCTATATATTAATTAACTGAAAAATGATACCATGACCAGGCTATTAGAATACAACCAAATATGAAATCTCTCAGACTGAAGGAAACACATCAATTTGATCACATAATCCTTAGGAACAAAGGATGGAAATAATACACTAACTTTTAAAATATGTGTTTTTAGGGAGATATTTGCATTTAAAAATTTAATTTAGTGCATCAGACATTAAATGTCATGTATATATACTAAAACAAACAGAAAAACCTTGCCAAGCACAAGTGTAAGGAAGATCAATGACTAAAACATCATCTCTGCATTGAAGAACATAGGCTGATAAAACTAGCAGGCAAAATACTTTCAATAGCTGAAGGGATTGAAATAAATGAGATTTAATGACTTGTTAAAAATCATACAACAGGTTAGCAGAAGAATCCAGGTATCCTCATTCCTAGATCTATGGCTTTCTACAAAGTCAAGTTTCTGACTTTAGAGAAGATGGAAGAGAGTATTTTCAAGTGGCTCAGAAAATGAGTTCCATGAAATAATGAACACTCCATTTTGCCTTGAGACTATTCAGAGAACACTGAAATATCTTCTAAGATTTTTAAAATCTCACCCAAAAGATAATAAATTCCCAAGGCAGATTAAGTTTATTGAATCATTAGTTGTGTAAATCAATTATTTCCATTAAATCAGTTCTCTCTCCATATCAGATTAGATTCAGCTATATTTAACAGAAAACCTAAAATTGGGTTACTTAAACACACACAGGTTTATTCACTCAAGTGAACAAGTCTAGAGGCAGGAAGTCCAGGGAAGGTGTGGAGTCTCTACAAAACCATCAGGGCTTCAACTCTGTTTATCTTTTATCCTTCACCATTCTCAGCAAATGGCTCATGGCTTCCCATCTGAAGCATCACAAGATGGCTGCTTGAGCAGTGGACATAGTATTGGTGTTCCAGATACCATGAAATACAATTGGAAGAAGCAAAACACAACGAAATCTTCTAGCTGCATTAGCTCTTTAAGACATCTGATATACAGAGAATCGTATACACAGCATTGTACTTCTCATTGGTCAGAATTTAGAACATGTTGCATGTAGTTCAAGAAGGTTGGGAAATAATGATCTCTCATTTAGACATATAGCTACTCCCAGGGACATCAGAGTTCCATCTCTAAGAAAGAAATAGCGAGGGGATATTTGGTATACGGAGGTCTGTCCCACAACCCCCACAAAATGCCAAGGGACAAGTGTTTGTCCATGGAATGTCCTCTTAATGTTTAAATATATTTAATATTAAAACATCAATGCCAAATTAATATTTAATATGAATAATACTTAGCATATTGAATAATTATTTATATTACATATATGTGTTGTTATATATTTAATATCCATTAATATTGAAATTAAAAGAACTCTAAAACTTTGACTTAATTTTCTTCTACCTTATTTCCCTGTCTAAAACAAAAAGAAATAATTATTATGGAATATGGTTACCTAATATAACACAACTAGTTCTGACAGGTTCTTATCCACACCTATGATACTCAAAGTCAACTACACCCAGAAAAATAAAACATAAAAAATGTACATGGTAATAAACTGACTCAGTAAGAAAAGAATACATCAAGATACCTATTTGCTAAAATTATTTCAGAGTACTGTGTGTTTCTTAAACTATCAGGATTATTAAGATTGTTTTTTAAACGTAATTTAGTAAACTTGTTGAATAGACCTAACCAAAAATAATTAAAGACAACATGTGATTATCTTCTTAATTATGGATTAGGGAAATAAATTTACTAATTAAAATGTCAATGAACATGCCATTTACCTAAATTTGGTTACCTCATGTATCATTGTACATCCTCCAGTATATGATACTGTTAGGTACAAAATTCACAATCAATTACACAGATACATAAGAAAACAGAGCATGGTGTTCTGCTTTGTGGGTAGAGAAAGGCAAGGTGGTCTTGAATTTGAGTCACCAGTTGAGCCAGGACAAATTTCTGTACCGTGTAGTAGCTATAGACCTGCTGCCCAATGCTACCTGTGTTGCTAAGTCTGATTGGCTAATGTTGTTGTTCCCCTGTTAGTTTTTGCTCGTTCCTCTGAAGACATCCTCTGCAGGAGTTTATCAAAGTTCCCTGTGCAGTCTTATTGAAATGCAGATTCTGATTCAATAGGTCTATCGTGGGGCCTGAATCCATTTCCTCACACATTCTCAGGTGATGTGAACAGTACTAAGTATCAAAGAGCTAGTATTGCTGAGCTTCCTAGGACATCAGAACACCTGGAAGACCTCACCCTCTGAGTTTCTTTTGAATCTGGTGAGGGGCCCAAGACTTAGTATTTTTAACAAAGTCCCAAATGATGCTGATGCTGCTGATCCAGGAATCATACTTCAAGGACCACTGATTTAGTATTTCAATATGGATCTCAGAGATGAGAAATATGGAGTGTATAGAATTGTAATCCCTCCCTTTATAGAATACCTCCTACGAAAAAAATATCTTTGTGAAATTGGATTTTAAACTTTATATAAGTGGACTATATAAATTTAATCATCCTTAATTTTCTATATATTTTAAGAGCAAAGCCAAAACAAGAAAATTCTTCCATTTCCACTTCAGATTAGAGCACTGATGTCCAAACTTTCAGCTTCCCTGGGCCATATTGGAAGAATTATCTTGGGCCACACATAAAATACACTAACGATAGCTGATGAGCTAAACAAAGGTCACCAAAGAATTTTATAATGTTTTAAGAATTTGTGTTGTGCAGCATTCAAAGCCATGATGGGCTGCAGATTGAACATGCCTGGATTAGAGGGTTCCTTTTAGTTTTTCTTAAACCATGCCTGGCAGAAAATAATTCTGCATAAATTTTTGGTATAAATGCTAGGTAAAACATTGGGTATCTTAGAGGAAGCTTTGAAGTTTCTTTTTAATATTAATAACTCCATGCTATTGCATTTAAAGGTCTCTAGACATGGGCAAATAGAAATACTCTACAATTATAGGTATTAATTGTTGCACTGTTATAACTAAATTTAAATATTTTGAAATCCTATGTATTCTTGGGCCAAATATAGAGGAAGACCACACTTGTGTTTAATTTTTTTTCTTTAAAGTTAGGAAATAAACAACTTCTAACTCTGTAGATTAATTGAATCAAAGGGCATAATGTATTCATTTAAAAATTCACTTTAAGAAGTACAGATTTTTAAATAATTTGGTCTAGCTTCACAAAATGTATATAATCAATCTGCTTCATACATGCTTTCATAATGCTTCTTATACACTTCAGTTAGTCTATTTATATACTTGAAAGTGGTTACTATTTTGTTGTTAGTAGTACAAATTTGAGGTTAACTGTGGTTTTTATATTTATGCAACACTATCTTTTCAAAAAGTTTTTTTTAATTATGCTTGCTTAATTTTATTGAGCCCTACAAAATATGCAAAAATCTATCCATTTTCTTACTAACGCTTCCTCCTACTGTAGTTCTATTTTCTTTTCCCTATGTAAGAAGAAAGACAATGCAGTGTCTGGCCAAATGCAATATTCCTTCAGATTTATTAGAAAAGCAGATAAAAGAGATCAGAGGTATGCAGCAATATACATTGTTTGATTACCCTAATTTAATTGAGGATTTTCCACTAGTACAGGACTTTTATAACTAATATACCACAAAAATGGAGTTAACTTTTCTTTTCTCTAATAATAAAAATCTTCAACTCTAAAGCATCTATTTGTGAATATTTTCCAAATAACATAGCATGGTCCATTTTCTAAGAGTAGATATATGAATAGATATCAAGTTTTATAAAACATTTTTAATAAATACAGGAGGAATTAAAAGCTCAGTAAAGTTAAGAAAATATTTAACAAAGTTTATTTATAATTATTATGTCAATCTTCATCTATTTTGACATTCCCTTGGAATTCTTTCCCATGAAATATTTTCAGATCTGAATCAAGAAAAATAAAAATAATTGTATATTTTCTCTAACTATAGATTTAATTATATAAAAATAATTTATAATCATTACCTTATTGATAATTAACTTATATGAAATAATCCATAAAATATATTTATTAACAAACTAAATTTGCAAACAGTTCAGTAGAGTTTCATAAATTTTGTCAATTATACAATTACCATTTAATTTTGAGTATAAACAGAGAATGACTGAATTTCCTGCATAAATCAAAGGACAGTCTTAGTTCCTCAGTAAGATAAATTTTAATAGTATTTGAAAAAATTTTAAATAGCCAAACCTCATTTCCCAAACTGTCTAAAAATTCTGGTAATATTTTTAGAATGTCTTCTCTTATTGACCAAGAAATTTTCCTTTGACCTTCATTTGTACTTTATATCGAAATATAAATGTTCTCTTTCATATTTAAGCAAATTTAAGAACATGAAGACATAAACAAACCCATATAAATTAATCTTTAGTAATTTTTAAACACCTCAGAAAACATATCACATCTATATTTCAGAATATAACTTAGCATGACATTACCATATGTTTTCAAAATTTCAATATTACATTTAAAAATTTCAAAACTGATATTATTGTCAGAGTAGCATGTATGTTAAATGACAGAAACTTCATTACTCCTCAGAATTATTTTCCTCACACTGGCTATAAAAATCATGCATTGTGGACAGTTTATAAAATAAACCTGATTACAACTACTTTTTTATTCTGTCCTAATATCCAATTTTATATCAGAAACATCTTTAATTAGACACTGCAACTGAGAATAAGGAGACTAATTACAAAAATTTTTTAAATTAAACGCTGAATTTTTTCAAGTCATCTAGTTCATTGTTAAATGAAAAAACACTTTATGTTGAGTGAGAAATTTCTGTGTAATATATGCTATTATTATTTATAAATGTATAGTTTGGCAAAAAGACTATTAAAATATTTAAATATCTGGTGACTTTAATATATTAATAGAATTAATAAAATGTAGTATTCTATTAAAATATTATGAATTTAAAATAATTTAACTCATGTATTCATTTATCTACCATTCGACAAATGTTTAGAAAGAGTTGCTTTAGTAGATTTCAATTTTTTTAACATATAAATGCCAGACACTATTTTGGACTTGCCATTTTCTTACAGTAATTACCAATGTACATGAATATTAAGTTCCTATATGGATGGTCATTCAATTTTCGGTATACTCAAAGGGCAGGCTAAGCACTGTGGTTCACAGTTGCAAGCCTAATGCTTGTTGGACTTCTTCCACAAATGCTTGAAGAGGATGGACCTGTGTCGAACTAGGGAATGCATGTTCTTGAGAAGGTATTTATATTTTAAAAAGGTGATAGTATGCATATCATGATCAGCAAACAAAACACACTTTTGAGTCTAAGTCAACCCATGGGCATCAGGATTGCAATTCTTTCGTGGAAATCCTCTCATGAGATCCTTTTAAAATCTCTGTGGCTGAAATTGCACTGTGAGCTTGTTTTGGTCCATGTCTTTCCAACAATCCTAGAAGCTGTAGGAACCTGATAACACATTCCCAGGGGCAGAGATCCGAGGACTGAGCTCTGCAGGCTCCAAAAGTAGACAGTGCTGGGAGCACCTATACACGGTGAACAGTGTAGCGAGAAATGACCTATCATTTATCACATGAGAGACCACACCAAATAATTCTTTAAAATCCTTCAAAATCCTTCAATATGCAGCCACTTGGGTAGAAGAAGAAATTCTCTGGCACCAAAGACAATGTTTCTAAAAGCATAATTCCCCCCAAGACTTTGAAGAAAGTGTCTAATTTTCAGCTACAATAAAAGTTCATTTTTATTAGCCTCCACAATACCCAGCTCTCCCATCAACTCTTCCATAGCATACAAAGTGACATAAATTTTCAAATAGAAAGTGCAAGAAAGCACATAGTATAGTCCTGAAAAGGGCAATATATACATGCATATAAAAGAAAATTGACAAATGAAATTGTTATTTCTAGAGAACAGGGGAGTTGTATTAGAGATAGTATCCTTATCTACGTGACTCGGAGTTTACCTCCGTAAACACATTAGCAGATGCTGCTATAATTTTACATTCAATAAACTCCTCTATATGCATTTGTAGATGTTACTCTATTAAAAAGGCACGTTTATTTGTTTACACATGTCTTTGCTAGTGTCCTAAATTTGGGTTCCAGATGATCTAGAAACTCAAGACCTTCCTCTTCCTGTCGATCACTGCAGCAGCCAACGGAGCCAGCCACAGATCCTTTCCCTTCGTAGTTGTACGAACGAATGTAGTCTGCAGAATGTTGATGCTCCTCATCTTGTCCACACCGATATACCTTCTGTATTAAAAAAGAGCACATTTTATTATTTTTAAAAAACACCTAAATATATTAGCATAAAAATAATGGCTTTGATTTACCTTTTACTGTTTAATTTTTAACCAGAGTGTGTCCTCTAATGGATGCCTACATATAAAAAATGCACATGATTGGTCTATATTATAGTCATTCTTCAAATATATAAAATATATCAATGCTCCTAGTGAATACATTCATAAAAATTAAAGCTATACATACACTATACAACTAAATTTACTAGTTCCCATTTGAACATAAGATTTGTAGAGTTGAAAGGGGTCTCTAGCTTCTTCACATATTTGGGGGAACCAATATTGGCTATAAATATTGTTTATACACTATTGTATAGCTATAATAATTTATAATAATGCATTAAAGTAGCTAATATTAACGTATATTGATTAATCTGAACATAAAACAAGAAACTTGATGTTGATAGCCAGGACTTTATAATAACATAGAGGATTCAACACACTAAAAAAATGTTTATAATTTGTGATCTGTGAATTACTCTCTAACAAATATTTTACTCCAGGTAATTTTGCTGATAATTTTTAGAGAAGAAGCTGTTTGTCTCTTTATACTTCCTAAACATACCTATATATGCAATGCCTAAATAGTTTTGTAAACCTTATTTTAAAAACTGGACTTTAAGAGATCATTTTTCTCTTTGTATTTGGACCTGACATCCATATCTATGATAATTCAACATTAAAAAGCTGATGGATTCCAGGTATACAAGGAGTAAAACTTTTGGGAAATCCTGATTTGCAAACAGTGTTTAGTTGTCATGTAATATGAGCCTGAAGACTTTGGCACTTACTTCTCCAAGCCGTGGCTGGGTGAAGCTGTGCCAGTCAGTGTAGGTGTATCTGCCGGCCTCTGTGATTCCTTGTCCTGCTCCCTTGACAGATTCTAAGGTGTGATGTCCACCTCCTTTGCCGGAATCCAAAGTGTAGCCGCCTTTGACCATTTCAAAGCTTTGCTGTGTTTTGACTCCCTGGCCTCCAAGGGTGCCAACAGACATGCTTGTGTCACAAATGTTGGATGTCTGTGTGGGGAGTCTAATATTTGCTTCCTGAAAATAGAGTCAGAGTTATAAAATGAATGAATCAAATTGAAACTAACCATTTGCTTTCATGCCTTTCCCACCATGGACAAATCACTCACCTGCCACGCCCCTCAGTTCCCCGCATGTAAAATCAGTATAATAATAGTACCCATAGAGTAGGAGTTATGTGTTGCATTTTGTCTTCCCGAAATTTATGTGTTAAAGTCCTAACCCTTAGTGCCTCAGAATGTGATCTTATTTGAAGATAGGGTCATTGCAGATGTAATTAGTTAAATTAAGACAAGGTCATACTCAACGAGGGTGGGTCCCTAATTTAAAAGGTGAAATTGGACACAAGCGCACACACAAGGAGAATGCCCTTTGAAGATGTGCTTTCTGTTTCCATAAGCCAAGGAACTACCAGATGCCAGGACAGAGGCTGGGGCACACTCCTCCCTGTCACTGTCAGAGGGAACATGGCCCTGCCAACACCTTGATCTCTAATTTCTAGCCTTCGGAACCAGGAGGCAGTAAGTTTCTATTGTTTAAATCACTCAGTTTGTGGTACTTTATTATGGAAGCCCTTGGAAACTAATACAATAGAATTATAAATTTTAAATGAATTAACATAGCAGGGCACTAGGAGCTCTGCTTGGATGGTACGTGCGCAATAAACATTATCTTTTATTATTATTATTATGTGATAGTCAACTGTCACCCTTGCATCACCCTACAATTCAAAGGAAAGTAGAATATGATTTACCATCACTTCTTCTCCGGGTCCTTCAGTGTTTGATACAATTAAATTTTGCTGGGCTACATCATCTGGGAAACTTTTCTTTACTGTGCTCTTAGTAGTAACGCAGAAACATGTAAACAGAATACCTAAAAAATAAAAAATATTCAAGTGAATAGTACTTTTTATGCTGGTATATATTAAATCATTTTAATACTATTGCTTAAAAGTTTCTTGACAGTATTTTACAAAAATTATTCTATAAATTGAGATACCTTTGAGTCATAAAATTTAAAACAGAATTATAACAAATATATCAGTATATAGACCATTTTTGCCTTGGAGATACTATGTTATTAGGCTAAATAAAAAAGCGAAGCAATAAAAAGAAAAGAAGATGAAGTGAGTATAGTTTAATAGTTCTTTTCCCAGGTTCAGAATTAACTTAAATAGTTCTCTGCTTTCTTTCACACTGAAATAGTAACTTCATTTGGTGAAATTTAAGCTAGTATTATTGATATTTGAAATCTGTACAGAACACACTCAAAGGGCTGAGAATCATAAAACAAAGAGCATTAGGGCATAAATACAGACAAGAAAGGCAAAATTAGTGCCTGGTTTTGAAAGTGTACATCACTATTACGGTGCTAAGAGGGACATTCAGTTTACCCTGAAACTCAAATCAATGAATTAGGACACAGAAAAGACTGTGGAAAGAATTTATAAATGCCAATAGGTTGTGGGTAAGTAAAATAGATTGTTAAAAAAGAAAGAAAGGAGCGAGGGACAGAGGGAGGAAGGGAGAAAAGTAGTGAGGGAGGGAGGGACGGAAGTGTGGGCAATGATATCCATCACTTTTGCATTTCCAAAGAAGTTTGCAGAATTCAAAATCTTAGCACTCTTTGCGTACATTATTTTTCCTCAGTGGTTCACCATGTGACCATTTTACACTCATTCCCCTCAACAGAATCTTCTTAAGATGTATACTTTATCACTTCACTAATAACATTGAACATAAACATCTAAAAAATTTTGGAAATACTCCTCTTACTAATTCTTTTTGTACATTTGCTACATAAATTTGGCTGATTTGAAAGACTATACAGTATTTAGTATGGAAGGGAAAATTACATTAATTTTATCCAAACTTTCATTTTATATACAGAAAAATGAGCCCAAAAAGAGGAAATGATTTACTGAGTATCTCACAAATAATTATTGAAAGAACCAAAGCTACATCTCTACAAATTATTTTAAATTTAATCTTCTTTTACAGATATGCTTCTTTGTCTATGACTCAGAACCCTAACTCATATAGTACTCATATGATTTTAAAAAGGTCACATTCACCAAAGGCTATAAATGTCATTGATATAAAGAATTGTTATATGTATTTTTAAATATTAAATAAAACTTCAGTTAGCACATTCCAGATAATTATACTTACATAACAGCAATGCAGAACCCAACACCATGGCAAGAATAGCCCATCTTCCAAGTATTACTTTTGATACATTAACATCGCTCTCACGTTGTTTAATGCTCATTCTACAGTCAGATGGAGTTGTACAGTCACATACTCTCACAGACAACATGTGTTTTGCAGAAAGACCATGTCTATCTTTTATTTCAATAGGCACACTGTAATAGTCATAATCAAGATTTTGCCGTTCACGAAGAATGGCAGTTTTACCTGTGGGGAAAAAAGACAGAGAGAATATATATTGATAAGATTTTGAATAGCAATATTCTTTCGACTTGGTGTTCTTGGGATGGGGCACAGAATTTAGCTTAGAAGAAAAATTCTACTGGTCCATTTTTTTTTCTTAAAAATGATTTTGAATTCCTGAAAAACCAGAAAAACTAATATTGCGGTATACTTAGACTAATCTATAATTAACACGTTATTCAAATGTTATATCTAAATGAATTTATATTTTCTTAAAATTATTTAAGAGTCTAAACTGAACATAAATATATTATTCATTGCTTTAAAAAAGCAAGGTATTATCCTTTATTGGGACCAATAAAATAATTTCACAAAATGAATATTTATTTATTATTATGAAGCTAGAGAAAAGTTGAGGATTAGCCGTCTTAAGTTTCTATTAATTAGATTTGGCATAATTACACACCATCCTTTGTTTCTAAAGTCCAACGTCTACTGGCAGAATTATCCAGAAAGAATTTGAAAGGTGGACCATTCTCAGGTCCATCTGGGTCCTCAGGTTTGAGAACAGCAAAATCCTGAGTATTCTGACAAATTGTTACTTCTTTTTCAATTTGCGGTGGGTGATCATTATCATCTTCCAAAAGAACCACTAATGTTCCAGTGCAAGATCTGCCATCTAAGAAAAAAAATATATGTATCTTCAATTAAAATTTTATTTTCAACCATCTCTATGATACACAGTTGACATCTGCTATCTACTAACTCTCTAAACTTGAATTTCACATTTTTCTGATCACATTACTACAAGTACACTATCATGACAGGTGCTTCTTAAAACTAAAAGTTAAGAGGTTATGAATAATGTCACTAACGGAAGAACCAGTTCAAAGAAAAATAGACTCCTTAACTCTTTCTTTGTGAAGAGCTATACTCATGCTCATAATACGAAGACTTTACATTTGGTCATCAATCACTTCCTCAACCTCCTGTTCTGAGACTTTTCCTCATATACTCTTTGCTCAAGCTTTGTAAAACCTGTCACCAAATCCATTAGGCGTGCTTCTTCCTGTGTCTGCTTTAGTACCTTCTGTTAGCACTGCTGGGGAAACTTTTCTGTTCCTCTTTTCTTGGCAAAATCTTATTATTCTTCAGGAATTCACTCAAATATCACTTCCTCATGAAACTTGTCATAACTTCTGTGGACAATGGTAGCCATATTCTCCTTTGATTTCTCAGAACACTTGGCTCATCATTGCCTCACACTCTGAACTGTGAACTGTTCATCTTAAGAGCTAAATCATATTCATCTTGAAACCCTAGTGAAATGCTTAGTACTTCTTGACTAACTCATAATTTAATACTTATACATCAAACAGAATCCACTTACTATTTTATACTTTGTAAAACAACCGAATTAAATAAACCAAAAACATAAGTTTGCACCCCTACCCTAATTCCATTAATGTATTCTTGAGAATAGAAACACATTCATCTCTAGATGGCCACTAATTGACCTAATGCTTCACCCATAACTCTCAAATAGTTTTAATTAAAATAGTGCCCATTATTTGTGTTTCAGAGATCATAAAGTTCAGAAAACAGGTTCAAATTTTACTATTTGTGGTAAGATAATAAACTACAATAAATGGCAAATAAACATTCAAAATTAAAATTTAAAAATTAATGAAATTTCTCTCTTTTTATTCTTTTTGCTTTGAATGCTCTAAATTTTGGAGCATTTATATTAAACTTATCAAAAGACTACTATAAATTCTATACAAATAAATCTTATTTCTTACCAATTTGAAAAAACACTTTAGTCATATCATGTAGTATATTTTAGTGAAATTTTTTTGTAAAATAACTACAAAGATAATTTATTAAAGTGACTTTTAAATTAATTATTTAAAAAAGGTAAACACTGTATATATTTATTTAAAAATCACTCTATCTGAAGTTTTACAATGTCTAGAAATAAAAGAGAGATATAGCCCTTGTAAGAAGAAATCTGTAATAGCCTATAGACATTTTGTTAGAAATTTGTAAATAAATCTAAATACAAGTAACAACTTCAAAATCAGCACACTATCAAAAAAGTGAGTAATGCAAAATGAAACTTTTTAAAGTAAAAACTGTAGTTACAATTTGAGTGTTATGACTTCATTTTAAAACATTTAAACAGAGAGCAGTTTCTCTTGATGGAGCAACTGATAGAACCCACACTTTAAATATCAAAGAAAGATATAGGGCAACCATCCAAAAACAAATCAAAACTCATTAAATCCTATATTCAACCAACATTTAATCACATAAATTTCTATTTTGTATCTCACTCTGTTTTAGGCACGCTGTTAAAAACAGAATGATTAAAATTGTTAAAATGGATGGTGGTCAAAACCGGAGGTGAAATAAAGTCCTAGAAATCATCTAAAACCTCAAAAGGCTGATGTTAAGTTTTCAGCTTATATCTGGGAAATAAAGCCAGAAAAAGTAAATATGTGGTAGAAGACCGTGAAAAGTTGACTGAGTGGGTTTGTTTGTCTGCCTCCAAGCCTTATTCTAATAAGCATACCAGCTGATGACAAGTACCAGTGAGTAAGGAATATCACAATCTCAGAGCCAGAAGGCACATCTTGGGTCAACTAAAATCTGAATTTACAACATATCGACAATAGAGACTCTGAAAAGCAATCTCCATTACCATTTAACCAGTACTTTACTGCATACTGAATTACCTGACTCGCTGCACAGAGCTCCTTAATTATTAGAAAGTTTTTAGGTTCATTATTATTAAGATGTTCTATGCCTCCTAATCATTTTCAGCAATTTGTTCATGTCCTTTTTGGACTACATACACAAAATACTTATCTCTGCTACATGACAACCCTTAAATAGTTATTATTTTAAGGAAATTATTTTTATAGCCAACATAACAAAACATTTTGTAAACTTTTGGACTCCAATTTCTGTATTAAAACTAATTGTTCCAAGTGCTCATTATGCACCTGGAATTGCAAAGCTCTTGGTAGTGAAATTCACAGCCTGGATCAGAAATTCATGGGAATGAAAAATACATATCAGTACCTGTACGACACAAATAAGCCAAATCTCTGCCTGGTGCTTGTTAAAGGGATAGTTTAGCAAAGAATTGGGTCCTTATCAGAAATGGAGCTCACAATCAATCAATTTAGAGGAACAGAATACACATGAGAAACAATGGAACACTCTTTTGTAGAGAAGATATGTCATCTGTGACAATTAACATATTATTATTAGGGAAGGAGGGCTTCAAACGTATTAAGAGAAGAGCTGAACACACACTAGTGGGAAAAATCACAGAAGATGTCACTGTGATTTATTTGAAGAAGTTAAGGGACTTGAATTACAAATAGAAGGAACAGTGCTATTCTAAGCAGAGGATGTATAAAACAGGGCTTTCTAAAGTGATATCCGAGAAACCAGCCTGATTGACAGAAATGAATAACACAAAAAAGACTAGGAAATAAATTGGATTCTAAGAAAAGTTGGAAGAATATCTAGGTCATCATCCTGAAATATTTATGAGCATCAAAATGAAATGTTCATGTGGAAATATAAACAATTATTTACATATTTGGCTCTTGAGAGTATATATTAATGGATTAAAGTCAAATAAACAAAATCCTTCCATATCACCAGATGTTCTTCTATTAAAATTGATAACATACTCGACTTCTTGAGCATACTCAAGGTTATCCATGAGCCCAGGACACAGATTTCTACCTTTTAGATTTGGCATTTCATTTCCTTGTATTATGATCACTGTGCTTATAGACATTGTCTTTAGACAAAGTTAATTTCTTATATTTCTGTTCTCTATATTTTCTTTCTCTTCAAATATTATTTCATTGTCCTATCACCAAGCTTCTGTATAACTGCCTCCTTTTATCCTTTAATTAGAGCAGCTCTTAACTGATTTCTAATTCTTCATAAGTATTATTTCTTTTATAGGGAAAATTTCATACCATAGAATGTCTTACGAGAATATAATGATCCTTTAATTGATATCATGTGAGATTTGGACCTTGTCTTATGACTTCTAGGTTCCATGCTAATTTGTCTAGTACCTTAGACCTTACTAGACAATAAACATTTGTGGAATAAGTGAGGAAATATAAATCCTTGTTGGACATCATAATTATCTTTTGAACCATTCAAATTACACTTTTACTTATATAGCAGCAGCAAATCACCTAGGATTATAGAGTAGTGACAACATTCACTGTATTTCTCAACTAATGTTTTCCCTGTTCTTTAGTAGTTTTTTAAAATTCTACCTAGTGTATTGAAAGAATGGCATTAAAAGTGTATATGCCAGTCTCAGCCTATCAATAACCAACCTTGTGGCTAGACCAGCTTTTGTCGTTCTCATTATGATTGCAAGATGCTCTCAGGAAACTTCCAGCGGGGAAAAGGTTTATTATTTAAGAGTCCTGGGAATTACATGACACACGAGGGGCCACACAGTGAGGTCACAGGGGTGGGTATGGGATGGGGAAGTGAAAGGAGGAAAGCTCTGTCTTGTACTTGGGATGGAGGATTGGGGTAGGGCCTAGGATTTCAGTTTCATTCTTTATTGGGGAATTTAAAGCACAAGAGTGGGAATTTAAAGCACAGAAAGAGAATAAATGAGGTGTGAGGGAAGAAGCCTGGCTCTTTATGTGGTCTTGTGGCTGGCAATGTGTTTGTTTGAGACTATCTTGAAGGGGATGCCTCAGCAATCAATCCTTAAGTCAGGCACCTGCTTTACAAAAAAGAAAGGCTATGCTCAGGGCTGACACTACAATGGTATTAGTACATGTTCAAAATGGCCTACTGTTAGAAGTGTATGTATGGTTTACAAGCATTTTGAGAGGACTACTTTATGATGTTTGAACAACATTTCTTTACAGGATAGGTTCTAGAATTAACCTTGGAAAGGGATTGCAAACTACAGCAAAGACTTGTTTAAGTGTCATTGTTTAATCATTTCTTTAGGAAAGGGATAAATATTTGGTCCCCAATTATGAGAGCCTCAGAATAAATCTACCTTGGACCCAACAGCTTTAGGTGGGTTGAACCTTTACAGCACATTCAAATCATATTAATCTAAATCTATACTCCTGAATAAAATGGACATCCTTGAGGATGCTACCATGTCCAAGGCAGATGTCTAATAAAATAGACCTCGAAACTTGGACTTTGGCCATTCTCCACCTCTCACTTTGCATTATTGATGCATTGGGGTCTAAACTGGGCGGTCTCTCTCAGGGAAATGCAAATTAAAACCACAATGAGATAACACCTCACACGGACCAGTCAGAATGGCTATCATCGATAAATCAACAAACAAGTATTGGCAAGAATACAGGGAAAAGGGAACCCTTGTGTATTGTTGATGGGATTGCAAATTGTTGCAGCCACTATAGAAAACTTGGTAAGGTGTCATAAGCTTGCAAGACTATGACACCTTACTGAGTTGTGTGTACAGTACTACCAAAGCAAGCATAGGATGGCAAGTACATGAACTTAATTGTCAGATTTTAGGTATAACAACAGTTCTGATGGCCATTGCAGAAAAAGAGTTCCAAAATTGCTCTGAAGGTTAGACTAAGATGCTGGCATCGGTGCATAGCTTCCCAAGGGGAGTGCTTGGAAGGTGACTGTAGTGATATTCAGCAATGAGGTATGTAGTACTTTTTCTAGGATGAGTTTGCAAAATTAATTGTCTGACTTTATATGTATCCCTATGTTCATCACAGCCCTATTTACAATAGCCAAGATATGGAAACAACCAAAATGCACATCAATAGGTAACTGAATAAAGTAGATGTGGTACATATTTACAATAGGTTATGACTCAGCCATAAAGAAGAATGACATCTTACCTCTTGTGACAACATGGATGACCCTAGAGGGTATTATGCTAAGTTAAATAAGTCAGACTGATAAAGACAAATACCATTTAATCTCACTTATATGTGGAATCTAAAGAACAAAATAAGCAAATAAATAAAAACCAACTCATAGATACAGAAAACAAACTGATGGTGGCCAGGGAGGAGGGGAGTTGCAGGGACTGGGTGAAAAAGGTGACGGGATAAAGAAATACAAATTGGTAGTCACAATAGTCACAGGGATGTAAAGTACAGCATAAAAAATATAGTCAATAATGTTGTAACAACTATGGGGGTACTAGATTAACTGGGGGGAATCTCTGCATAAATTATATAAATGTCTAAGCACTATGCTGTGTATACCTGAAACTAATATAAAATAATATTGAAAGTCAACTGTAACTGGAAAAAATAATTTAAATGAAAAAGTAAATAAATAAATTGGATGGTCTCAAAAAATTGAGTAAACATAATGCAAACCTTTTTGTATTAAATTTTGATCTGGAAATAAACAAATTTCATCCTGAAAATTTCTTTAAAATATATCTTATATTTATATTTTATTTCTAGAAAATTGTACTCACCCGCATCGGTTGCAACCACAGAAACATTGTATTGGTTGTTTTTTACAAATTTTGATTCTCTATCTAGCACTTTTACAGTTTTCAAGTCACCGGTGTTTTCATTAATTTCAAACCAGTTACCTTCATCTCCTAGCATCTTATACCTAGATTGCAGAAAAGAACTGTAAGCATTCAAACCAAAATTGGAATCTCAAAAGTCCACCATTTTGAAAAATACATAGACCTTTCCAAAATTTGAAATCACTTTACATCACAATTAAAAGTAAGGAATCTTTTGAAAAATGCTTTACCTTAAGCCTTCACCATTGGGCGTTTCTGGATCCAACGCTTTGTATCCGAAGAGTTCTTTGCCGGCTGGGAGGCCATCTTTACTCTGAATAACTTTTACTGGTGGTTGGCATTCAGGGCCCTCATCTCTGTCTTTAATTTTAACAGTGACGGTTGTAGTGCACATAGTAGGAGTTTGTGAGTTTGGTACTTTAGAGAACTGTGCTTCATTAAGTACACCAATTTGCAAAACAATTTGGGGGTGGACTTCATAGTTCAATGGCTATTAAATAAACATAATTTTGTTATTCAATATATAACACTATATATAGAAGACATAATCATAATACCAAGTTTTAGCACAAAAGGCAATATCATTTTTGTGCATAAAATTTTATCAGAAGCAGTCACTAATTCAGTTAAAGACTAATAAATAGCTTTCTATAATGACAAACACTATCAAGTGCAAAATTGTTGTTTTTAAGATTCAACTTTTCTTCAAGAAGGCCCTGCTTTCACTTTTGCATTGCAAGTTTAAATATTAATAAGAATACAGAATAAGCATTTGAATAAATTCAAATAGATTACTCTTTCTCATTATTTTATTACTTATCAAATGGGATAGCAGAGAAAACCAAAATCAAAGTCCCTCCAAGATAAGTCTATTAAATAATTATAGAGCATTAGCACATGAGATTTGGCTATAATGGAACAGTTCTCTAAGAACATGAGTCAAAGGATTAAATAATATTATCTAGTAACACCCTTCAAAGCACATTATGTTTGGGTTTGCTTAGTTTTTAATCAAAATGCTCAGTCCTGCACTGAATAATTAGAAAGAATCTGAAACAACAGTTAAATAATTAAAGACTGAAATCTACCAAGATAATGGGGAAAAAAAGAAACCCAGAAACAAAAAGAAAGAAAGAAAAAAAGAAAGAAAGAAAGAAAGAAAGGAAGGAAGGAAGGAAGGAAGGAAGGAAGGAAGGAAGGAAGGAAAGGAAAGGAAATATAATAATTAAAGAACATTTTCTAAAAATATTGTGAGGGAAGAAAGATTTGTGCAGTTTTTAAGAAAATGCACTGTCTCCAAGAAATTAATGAGGGAAGATATGTAACAGGTTAATGAGGGCTTTGGGCAGAAGGACTTACAACAAGTTCAGTTAAAGTAATCATTGTAGGTGCCAGTAATTGCAACTGAATTTTTAAAAGCCTATAGCCTCAAATATAGGAGGATGAATGGGAATAGCTGCTATATGTTTAGTAAATTATTCTAGAAAATACATTATAGAGAAGTAAAAATGGAATATGAGCATGAAGGAAATTAAAAAGTCAAGAGATTTTATTATGATTTTCTTCCATTTCTCTCTGTCTTGTGCTCTCTAAAATATGATATTTGGACAACTGGGTGTCTAACAACCCGTCTAGGGCTAGTATTGATTACTAATTAAAAATTTCTCTGCCTTGGCTTGCCTCATCTGTAGAACAATAAGTTTTGTACCTGACATGCCTTTCCTCTAAGAGAGAAAATAAGGGTAAAATGATAGTAATAATTCATAATAGTAATAATAAATTTATGTAAACCAATGTAATCATTTCAACATTGCATTGTTATTCTCTAGTCATATACATACAGGAATTTACACACACATACACCCGTATATATAAATGCCTATATATCAAATAAGTTAGAATTTTTTAAAGTATCAATTGATTGATTGTGTGGGTGTGTGTGTTTACCTTGACAACACACAAGACTGCTTCATTTGTATTTGGGTCTGTGCTAATTTTGAAGTTTCCATTTTCATTTCCCTGTAAAATTGTGTATACAGCCTTTGAGTGAGGAGTGTTTGCCAAGTCCTGGTCATGTATCGCCATTCGTAAAATCTCAACATCAATTCTGTTTTCTTCTACTTCTGTAAAATACTGAAAAAAAATGCCTCTTGTTATTATAAATTTATAGCTTTAACAACATGATTTCCTCCTCTAAAACTTCAAATTTAAAGTAAATGAAAGCAAAGTGATATGAAAATATGCAGTCATATATTGGGAAGAATTTAGAAATGTAATGCATAGCTTATTTCTTTCCTCACTAAGTTGCTTTTTCATATCTTACCCATTCTCCAACGACTATCATAACTTATGTCTTAACATTCCAACTTCTCTGAGGTGACTTTCTTGCTCATTTGAACCCTCAGATTTGTCTCTATTCTAAATCCATAATATTTATACTCTATCACCCCTTTTCTTAGATATAGCAAGCACTTAATAAATGCCTTACATTAATATATTAAGCCTTCACTATTTATAGGTAATTATAACCTACATTGATTTCTTATTACTGGATGACATTATTATGCTATTTTAAAAACATTAGTTTTGATTCACTGACAAACATTTTTAGAGAAAACTTTTTTCTGTTTTTGAGAAATTAAATCATAGTTTCCCACCTCCAAAATAGAAATAGGATTAAAGAATCATATGATATTAAAAAACTAAAAGAAGTAGTAAATCAAATCTTCTAGAGATGTAAGATGAATTCCCAGAAGGAAGATAGCCTGATAGCCATTGGCGCATAACAGCTCATGATTCTAATCCCAGTTTTTTCTCTTATATCATTTATATCTATGAGATCATGAGCAAGTTACTTAAAACTTCCATTTTCTCATATGATATATGTAATAAACAGATCCTTATTAAGTTCTAGCAATTAATGTAAAAGATTGTTTGAATGGATCTATCACTGCAGGTTTTCTCTTCTTTGACTTGTACTCTGGTATAGATTAATGAAAAAATAAAGATTACTTACTAAAAGGTAAAAAAAAGTAAACATTCCCTGCAATTCTCTCTCCCTCCCTCTCTTATATTATATATATGGGCTGTCCAGAAAGTAACCAGCCATCTGAAAACTAGAAGCATTTATGGCTGAAACTTTTCTAGTCAGCCCTTGTATATACATACACTTTTCTTTCTTTTTTTTGGCGGGGGGGTGGGGTCCCTGGCTGGGAATCAAACCCAGGCCGCAGCGTTGGGAGGGCTGAAGTCTAGCCACTACACCACCAGGGAGCCCCCACACACATTTCTTGTACCATGTACTTCCTAAGGGAAAGTTTGCTCATACGTGGTACAGGAAAAGCCTGCATATAGATTGGGGTGTCCAATCTTTTGACTTCCCTGAGCCACATTGGTAGAAGAAGAATTATTTTGGTCCACATGTAAAATATGCTAACACTAACAATAGCTGATGGGCAGGAAGAAAAAAAATGTCACAGAAAAACCTCATAATATTTTAAGAAAGTTTACAAATTTGTGTTGGGCCACATTCAAAGCCGTCCTGGGCCTCATGCGGTCTGTGGGCCACAGGTTAGACAAGCTTGTATTTTTCAGCCTATGTTATTTGTAAGTGGTGGCTATTAAAACCAAAATATGTAATCCCATAAAGCTACCAAATTCCAGATTTGCTTTTTATTTAAAAAAAGTAAATGAACTTAGATTAATGAATACAAAGGTATACGCACCGAGGTTTCTGTAAAATATGGGGCATTGTCATTTTCATCTTCGAGTGAAATAGTAATTGTTCCTGTATTAAATAAACCAAAATGTTGGCCCCCCATGTCTCGGACTTCCATTATTAATGTGTATGTATCACATTTCTGAAAAAAAAAAAAAGAAAAAGAAACATTGAAGAACATATTTTTTTCAAAAAAAATAAAGCCAGCATAAATAAAAATATCGAACAAGGGATTGGTCATTCAGGACAACAGAAAGCTGATGTGTCTAATCTAATATAACATTTCAAATTTTAAAGCTATTGTTTTCTATTTTAGCATCTATACATCAAATCAGGTCCATGATCTCAAGTGAGACCTCATCTAGTACCTTGTACCTTCCCCAAATCACTGTAGGGACAAAGGAAAGGGCCAGAGTTGCCCTACCCATAGCCTATATGAAAACATGGAAACATTTCCCTGGGAGTTTATTGCCAGTTTAAATATAGTTTAGTGAGTGGGAAATTAATTAATCAATGCATTACTTCTCTATCCAGTAAAGGTCCAGTTGTGGTGATGACTCCTGTGTCTGGATGTATGGAGAAATGCTTTGGATTATCTGGGATTTGCTGTAAGATTTTAAATTTCAGACGAGTATGTAGAGTGTCAGGTTCATCAAGGTCTATGGCAGTCACTTTTCCCACAGAGGTGCCTGTTTAAATGAATACAGCCTTGTCAACAATTTGAAATAACAATATAATTGAATTACAGGCAAAAGTTAAACAAAGCATTGCTGTAGCATATTCCCCTAAAAACCACAAGTAGATTAATTTTACATGTAAGTGGAGGAGTATCTAAACGCTCTCCAAAATTCTAAGCTACCCTTATTTAGAAACTTCAATTAAGTGGGTACTGTGAATAACGTGAAGTGTACCTACATGTATGAGAACATTCACCCCACCCTTGGTAACACTGCTTCCTAATTTTTCCCCCAACCCACTACTCCAATTCATGGGCCATTTTTTGATGGCATCTTCACTGTATATCTTGTTTTCCTATAAAGCTCAATTTGATAATGTTAACTAGAGCAAGAGCACAGCTTTGCTTATGACAATGAAGATTTATTTCATGTGTTTATATTTTAATAGATACGCTGAATTATTAATATGTGCAAGTAATTATCAATATATATTAGACACAACATTATACACTAGTCTGAGTATCATTGGTCAAGCTTTATGGCCCAGAAATCAGTGTACTGCTTTAGCAAACCACTTTATTGTGGGAGAGTAATATACACACATGATGGCAACAGAATGGAGGAAGCATAAGAACTAACAACGTTTTTTGTAGATTTTTTTTTTATAAATTAGCAAGTTTTCTTGTGCCTTTGGGTATGCCAAGATCACAATCTTGGGTGTCCATAACATCAAACTAATTTAAATTATTTTTTCAAGTTGTTTGGAAAATATGCCAAGTTAAGCAATGTATAAGCTGTTATAAATCAGATTAGCATTTCCATACCTTGATATGAGTATATTTATGGGTCCTTGAAAATATATTGAGGCTTTATAAAGATTCAAATCATTCATGGCTTTATAAAATACACTTGTGACACACATGTACATGGTCAAATTAGAAAACATAAACAGCATTTGTCTGTTTCGTATTCATTGTGGATCAATCTAATGAAGTGAGAAACTTTATGTATCCATTAGTTGCTTTCTATATGTGCATAATAGCATAATGAGCACAAAAAGGTTTGTCTTTGAAGAGTATATGACATAAGACTACAAAGTGTTATGTAGAATATCTCTGAAAGTCAAGCATTTAAACATGTTTAGCATAACTGCATTTAAAACATTGATGAGTAATTCAATTGAAGCAAAAATCTAGTGTTTTCCCAAAATGTGAACTTACCAGATCGGCAATTTTCAGGCACATTAAAGATGGTCACTTTTGTCTCAAAATACGGGGCATTATCATTGTCATCTTCAACTTTGAATAATAAGGGGAGTGGGTACTCTGGTGCATAACCGTCTGCAGTTGTTGCGTAGGCATATAGCTGAAAGGTAGACAAACACCGTTGCTTACTCTTACATAGCAAATTACAAAAAATTAAACCAAGCAGTTGGGGAAAGATGCAATGTTTAAAACATCATCCACGATGGTACATGTAACTAAGAACCTGTGTAACTGAGAGACAACACGCCAACACAGTCTATGCATGCCCTACGGCTTCAGCCCTCTCTCAGTGCTCTCGTTGTTCTCCCAAGTGCCATGCACTCTGGCTGAGTGCACTCCGGCTGAATGAGACTGCTCCTGTTTAACTGCATGCTGTTCTGGTTCTTGGAATGCATCTAGATGTCCCCTAGTTATGCTAATAAATTATTTTTTAAGTTTATAAAAAATCCTAATTCTATTTATTTATTTGCAGTTGGTATATATCTATATATATCTGAATGATTAAATTATGTTTTTTTCTCTATTTACCTGAGTCTTCTCCTGTTTCTACCAGAAACATGCATTTCTTTTCTAATAAAGATGCTAATAAAATTATATACATATTCCAAATTCCATCTCAAATGATATATCTTAGTCCCAAATGCCAGGATTTAATGCCCTTTCCCTTTAAACATTATCAAATTATTTCTCACTTTTCTCGTGTGGCTTATACATTGCAATTGTTCCATGACTAGTTGTTGTGTTAAATAGATTTTCTGCACCAATAGGACCAAATAAAACTACCCAAAGTGAACTCTCTAGTAACTCAGCTCTTCATCTCAATTAGCTCTTAGGGATTTCCTTACTGTAGCCATCTAAAATGAACCAGGATTGAAATTCCAGGTATCTAATTCCTCCTTCGTTTTTCATTAGCCTTTTTAGTCAGTTGGTGAGTTCTAGTAATTATGACATTTCTATGTCTCTATTGTTCATCTTCTCTTTTCTATTCCCAATGCCACCAACCTCATGGGACACCATATGTATCCTACCCACATGTTGTCCTACGGACTTTCCTGCACTTGTCCGAACTTAAATCAACGTAGAACTCAGGAGTCAGATTCATATCCATAAAGCATACCTCTAATCATGATATCCCCTAACCACACTGTTCAGTGATCTGCCTACCTATCATTGACCAAAGGAACCACAAAACCCTCACTATTGTGTTAAAAGGCAACATTTCGTCTTCACATGCTAACATGGTGGAGAAGTAATTTCCACTCCAATCCCCAGGATGGGAGCTGTTAGAAAAAACCATCCATGTTCTGTCTGTCCTCTTTGTTCACTTTTCCCCAAACAACATCCAGGTGGGTTTTTTGAGTAAAAAAACTTAGATTTCTGTCAGTCTGATCTCCATATCTTACTTGTCAAACTCCAAACTCAGGCGTGTAATACAGGCGTGTATTATCACCACTTTACCACCACTACCGTCATCACTGCCATCACGACCATCATCATCATCACCACCATCACATCCAGAAGTCACACTAATAATCGCTCCTCTCCTCCCATATTTGATGTAAATTTTTTTTGAAACTGCTGCCATTTGAGAGTTTTAGCTAGAGGAAATTATGAAACTGTTTTATGTCTCTATTAGATTGCAGTGGTCCTCAGAGATCAAACCTGAGTCTTACAGGTGTATCTGGAGCACCTAACACAGAGCCTCACATTGGGTAATTCTTCAACAATTAGCTTTTTGCATTCAGTTCCAAGCATCTTTTCCTTTATGGAAAATAAACTATACCTTAAATTTGCCCCTATAAAAAATGGCATAAACATTCTATGGAATTACTTAGACTGAATTTTTTTATCTCATCACTTTGAAATATTTTTATCTCATCACTTTAAAATATTTTTGTATCCAATCTCAGCCAATTCTGCTATAATTTACACTATTTTTTTGCTAGTTTTTTTTTCTTCAGTGGAAAGGATCATCTGCTTTTCACCATACAATCACTTATAGTTTGAAATAATATTCCCTGATATTTAACTACAAATAGATATTATTTCACATTCCACTGATTCAGATGTAGTAATTTGTTTCTGGTACTATTTCAGAGATTGGTTTTATTTTTTGCTATAAATGAGCTGAGTATTTTCAAAATGAATCAAAATTGAAATCTTTATGGTAAAGAAGATAATTTAAACCAGAAATGTAGCTAAACTTTAAAGTGTAGCCTCACTCCCTAGGAGAATCCACTATTATTATTCATATAGTAGAGAAACTAATTATAATTATTTTTTAGTCATTAAAACAACAGTTTAAAAACACTTAAAAGTAATGGTTTAACAGTCTAGTTCCCATTATTCTATATTAAAAGCAATAATAATATACTTATTGTTGTAAGTATAAATAGAATATACTTTAAAGTTAGTCATATTTTTTAACTGAATTAGAAGAGTACTATTTAAATGTCATTTGCCCTTTGAATTCCTCTGTAGCTTGAAGAGCCTCATCTCTTTTAGCCTTTTCACATTCTAATTTGCTCTTATCTTTGAAACTGCTCTGGTGTTTGGGAATATACAAGAAGTTGACAGGAGTTGAGACTTGAATTTGACTTTTCAGAGAGGAGCATGCAGCATCCAGTGTAGATTGGGCAGAGAAAGGGGGAGAGCAGTGACACCAAAACTGAGTGGGGACACAATGTGATTAACAACACACATATAAAGACACTGGGTAGATTTGTGTGCCTCGAGAAAGGTTCTCATTGCATAGGTAAAAGGGATCAGATTGAACTGATTTTTCTCTATGAACTTATAAAAGGTAGAGAGATTTTTCCTCAACTCAAAGGGGAAGAGTGTTACACCTAAAACTAATAAAAATATTGTATGCCATCTAAACTTGAATAATTTTTTTTTTAATGGGGAGAAAAGGAAATGTGTTTGTAGCTGCTGTTTTTCATAGAATAACTTGGAATTATTGAAGACAATTCTTTTTGTACAACTCTTTTTTTGAAAACCTTGGAAAAAATGGCCTTATATGAATCCCTAAAGGATTAGATGACTTGAGTGATTTAAGATAAACTCCTCCAACAGAAAAAATTGTGTGACTCACCCAGAAAAATTCCCACAAGCCAAAATTAAACAAAACAATACAAGGCAAGAAACAGAACAGGAGCACAGTAAGGATATGAATTGAATTGGAACCGTGGCTACTGTTTCCAAAAATTAATAACATCAATTATTTCAAATAACAATAATTTATTAGTACTACTTATTTACGTAGGGTAGATAAAAGCAAAGAACTGAGAAATCCCATCAAAACCCCCAGTTTTGATAACAAAATTCTGGAGCATGTGTATTATTTGATTTACCATTAAAATATTTTTAAAGCGCTTTACAGTTTATATAGTGATTTTGCCAACATTATAGCATTTCATGATCAAAACAATTCTGAGGTAGCTAAGATGACTATTAGCAGCCCATAGACAGAAAAAAAAATTATTCTTAAAGTTGTGACCTGTTCAGGACTAAAAGGAAAAGTGGCTGTTACTGAATATTTACTAATTTCCAGAAAAATAAGCTTTTTAGTATAAAACAATATGTGAAATTGATTTGAGAGAAAGGCAAAGACATATTATTTTAATGTTAACCTCTACATTGAAAGAGAAGGTTTCTATTCCATATTGCCTCAAGTGATTTTATAATTTGCATCATGTTTACATCTGGTTCTTATAGTTCCCTTAAGATTTTTACTGATTAGCAAGTGGTATGTCTGAATGTCAATTCAATTTTAGCCATGCTAATGGAGACTAGAGAAACATGGGTAATTATGAAAATTATTCAAAAGTCCAACTTTGAACATAAACGCCAACTGATTTTATTCCTTTGCCCTTAAAAAGATGTCAAAAAATAGCAAAGTAACATTTTGATTTTAAATGATTCTCTCCCTGTTCTCTCAGGCTATAATCCCAATAAGTCAGATAGACAGCCGTTGACCAGTGAGAAGCAGCCAAAGACCTCAAATTCCGTAAATAAGATGTTGTCAGCACCGTAAAAATAAAGTGTGCATTGCAACGCGTGGAATGGGCAGCTTTTTACTTCTCCACAGAAGTGACTGCTGGTGTTAAATCTCTCCTTGTGGAGCTATAAAAGCTGCGGAGAACTAACACATTTACATACACCTGGATGGATATGTGTGTGCTATTGGCTTTTTGACAGAAAGCCTCTTTATTTAATTATAAAATCCCCAAAGTGGAACACTTATGTTGGGTCACAAACTTCACTACCTTGTATGTAGCAGTACTCTGACAGCCTTAGGATAGGGTCCTTAGCATGAACGATAAAGTCCTTCAGAGTCTGTTCTTTGTTTTAACACTGTAGCGTATTTCATATTCTCCCCAGCCAGGGTTTGTTGTTGTTTTTGTTGATTTCTTTTTAACAAATGGGTCTTTGGAGTGCTGATGCCTCTGCCTGTAACACTTAGCCCCCTCCTTCTTTCCCCACCATTAACTTCTTTCATGGCTGTCTTTACACGGCCCCCAATTCCCTCATCTTTCAGATGTCTGCTGAGATTTTCCTTTCTCACCTGCCCAGGTATGAAATAAATTTCCCTTTCGTGTGCTCCTGTACCACACTCTCTTATAGTTCCAGATACCAATTGCTTAAACAATTCCATTCTCCACCACACTGACGTTCACAGTGAGTATCTCTTCTATGACAGATTAGACATCAGAACACTAAGAAAACACGTAAAGTTGAAACAGAAAAAATATAAAGCCTTAATTTTCAAGAGACTTAGACTATTTGGGGGGAGGGGTAAGACTAGATAGAATAAAATGAATTGGTAAACTCATTCTGGAATACAGAGGAAATAAAATGACACTCAAGATTTGTGTTGCCAAAGGACAGAGGGAATGAAAGAAAAGCGGCACATTGCTGTCTATGCAGGAGGCTACGAAGTGGATCTGAACCTTAGGACACATATAGAATCACCTTGTGGAACTCCAATTTTCAATTGACGGGGCCCCATCTCAGAATAATTAAATCAGAATTTCTGGGGATAGACTAGAGCATCATTATTAAAAAAAAAAATCTCACATCATTTATAAGGTAAGACAGGGTTGAGAGTAATTGAAACTTGTTATTATAGGGAACTTTGAATGCAATAAAATTCACTGTTCTTGTCCCAGGATTCTACAGATCAAAACCTGTCCTTTAAATTTCTGTCATATTTTCTATAGTTCTCCCCCACTTTTCTGCCCTTACGATATCCATTGTCTTTCTTCATCAATGGCACTGATAGAAATTTGAAGTTTATATTACACATTAACAATATTTAAAATGTTAATGTACAAACAAGCAATATTGAAAATATTAAACCAGTAATAAAAAACATAATTCTGAATAAGTTATCTAATAATCTTACCGAAAAATGGTCATACTGCTCACGATCTATGCTTCGTGTACAGTAGATGTCCCCAGTGTCTTTATTTATGAAGAACAAATTGAAGGGCTCTTTGTCCACTCCTGGTCCGCCTATGGAGTAAAAGACGGTGTAGTTCTGTGCAGAATCAGACTGGACCTATAACAGTAAAGGACAATTTAGGATAAAAAATATCTTCAACCTAACATCTTGTGGCAGATTTTTTTTTTAATCACTTGCTTTCTTTCCTTCTCACCTGTTCTTTCTTTCCTCCATTTATCTACCTACCATCTCCCAAAATTTTTAAATTCTCATTCACATTCTGAATGTGCAAAGCCACAAACTCTGTCACTTATGTGGTCCCAAATTCTTTGTGTTATTTTTATTGTTATGGAAAATTCATGGAGTCGAATACACCTTTGTCATTTCTATTCACTTGTTCTTATTCCTATATAAATTATAGTGATTTTGAATTATTTGGAATAGAGAATTTTGTGATTTTAAAAAGTAAAAATAATGTCATTTTCCTCTCTCGATTAATTCTTCAAAAGCTGCATAATTTCAAAGCTGGCCTATGTTTGCACTGCAGCAATGTGGCAGTGACACCACATTTTTGGTAAACCTAAGTATTGTCCTCTTTTTCATGAGCATGTGTTAAATCAATAATTGAATTATGCAAAATCTGTAGGCATGTCCTCTGTACATGAATGCTAAAGTCCAGTAGAGTAGTTAGAAAAATCAGGACCTAAGAGCATCAGAAACTCAAAATATAAAACTTTTTCTAAATGCTAAATACGATTTTTGGAGGAAAATGACAAATTACATGATTTACTTCTAGAGGATCGTATTTCTGGTGAATAGATGATCCTTATTAGCACCAGTTAAAGCCCTGATTCAAAATACTGTGCAATTCAAATGAAATATTTAAAATCAAACACACACACACACATGCACACCAGTCTAACATGTAAGATGAAACATGACCAGATGTACCTGCTGAACGTGTTGGGGAAATGGACCTAATGAGTTCTCCATCAGTGAACATGGAATGGGAGCCCAGCGTCTCTTGCTGCGCTTGAGGACTGAGTCTTTGTCTTTGGTGTGTCTCTTCTTAGGAACCTGCATTTGATGAGATGAAGAGATATATCATTCTAGGATATTTACATAGACACCAACATAGAGAAAATAAGTAGGATGTACATTATAATATCATGGAGAAATCCCAAACTATTTGTTTTTTATTATTTTTATTAATCTCACACACATACACACGTATGTGCGTACACACACATCCATACACACACATCCATACACACACCCCTCCCACAATTAAGAACCAGTCTCATCTTTTTCCTGATTTAACCAGTTAGCCAACTAGAATTTTACAAAGCATTGGTAAAAAAATGCCACCTTGAGAAGTATAGACCCCTTAAAAATAGATAATCCATTAAAAAATATTTGAGAATTGATTTTATTCCTCTTGGAGTTGGTACAACCAAAATTTGTTAGAACACTAGTGGCATTTCAAAGCATTCGTATACCTGTACAAAGATACAGGTCAGCATCTGTTTAAGTACATTTTATGTGATGTGGAGACTGTTTACATTTTGGATATAAAATAATATTTTGTAAGTCTTAAGCATATTCTCAATGTGCTTAAGAGTTCTTGTAATCAAAAGGAATTTAGCTGGACAAGTGTCATAAACCAAATCACTTGTTAATACATGATTTTACAAGACCAAATTTATTGTGCAGAATTGGCTTAAGTGAGATTTGCATAAATTCCAGTAAGCTCCCTTCCCACTTCCTTTTTCTTAATTATTAAATTTTATTTGGTTGACTTGGTTAGTAAAATTATATAGGTTTCTCCTTGATCACCACCACTCACTGCAAGAAGGTGAGTCAGCACCAGAACAGCCTGTGGACCAATCCTGCAGACTGGCCATTAACTCCATTCTCTGAAGGAAAGGACCCCATGGAATTTTCTGTTAAGATGGGAGCAAGCTTTGGACAATTCTTTCATTTCTTGAAAGACAGACTCACACCCATAGTCACTTGGGAGAGAGCCATTCAGGGTGGAGTGCCACATTTCCATCCTGACTCAGTTTTCACTGTTCCAGACCCACCTTACCTTGTTCTTCAGGTTGGTCGGTCTTACTGCCACACCTCCAAGCACGGTCTGAAAGCTTTGACATCCTGACTTGGCTTCCTAGCCATAGCGTTCATTTTTATACCACTTGTAAATAGCTCTACCACTCCTTAAAACAGTCTAGTCTTCATATGTATTAACCATCATTGAAACAAACAAGTGAGCACTAAAGTACAATGATTTTAGCATGGAAGGAAGTCTATGAAATGAAGGACTCTCATAAGCAGATTAATATGGTTAAGTCTTTGCCCAATATACCTTCTTTCCTCTTGCTTCCAGTACAATTTCTATCTCTTTCTCTTCCTGGCTGTGACTGTCTGAAAGAAAAATGGAGAAACTCCTTCTTTCAGAAGACAAAATGAGGTTACGTGTTGTGTAAATTGTGCCATCTTCTAGAACTCTGAAGTCAGGATCACTTGACAGGACTAGGCCAGCTGACTGCAGGCACTCATTCAGATTCACTGCAGGAAAGAAATTTCACAGTAATTTGTAAGATGAAACATAACAGAGCAAGTTTTACAGGAATAACAACTACAAGTTAGTGCATGAGAAGCAGAAAGTTACACTTGCCATTTGTTTCGTCTCTGGTATGTTAGAACTCAAATGCCATAAAAATTAAATAATTAAATTAATAAAGTCACAGTTTTCATTACTTTTATCATGAGTTAATTTATGAATAGACATAAAATATATTTTTAGTGTCACTGGAATTATTGTTTTCATTTTAAATTTTTCTTATGGATTTCTATGTGTATAAAAATTTTGTTGTTTTATATTATATGGAATATACTAACTGCATGACATTTGTTTTCAATAATCTTTGATATTGAAATCTCACAAAAAATAAGAAAACTGGTCTGTAATTACATTTCTCAGTAATATTGCAAATAGTCATTTTATAATATTTTTGGGGGGTTTAATAGATGCAATACTTAGTTTCTATTGTGATTATTATCAAAATATTTCCTTTACAGATTCATACTTAATTCATTTAGCATATTTACTGTGTGTCTTCAGAGTATCTACCAAATTTGAAATGTTTTTAAAAGATACAAGGGAGTAATTTAAAGTGCTGTTCAAAGAACGTCTATCTTAGAAGGATACCACTTCTCTATTCAAAGTGTACTTTTCTAAATGTAAACTTAAGGCCAGTGAAAAACCTTGACAGAAGAAATGTTATTCTTGGACTCAGAACAACTG
The DNA here is from genome assembly GCA_004026885.1 of Lyroderma lyra. Lineage (NCBI taxonomy): Eukaryota > Metazoa > Chordata > Mammalia > Chiroptera > Megadermatidae > Lyroderma > Lyroderma lyra. The sequence goes on along the minus strand of PVJL010001495.1, from coordinate 46,498 downwards.
ACCTATGTTTCAGGTATGGCTAAGACTAGTTAAAATTTTATTTGACTTTCATAAACTATTCTGTGAAATAGACCACATAAAATTCTGGATATTGGTTTATTGTAATCAATCTCAAGCACAAATTTTATTTTGAGGCATGTAAGTTTTGACACATCTCTATTATGTGAAATCAATTAAAGAATCTTGGCTTTGGAATTTTGGCTGCAGATTAGTCAATATGAGTTAAAATACCCTTCTGGTTTTGGTGTCTTGCTTTGTTTGAACTAAACTAAGATAATTTAGTCCTCTGACGTTTGCTAATTTTTCTGGCAAGAAAAGAATGCAACTGACTTGGAACTTGAGTTGTTTCTAAGCACTACCTAAAAACTAGTTAATCTTCCATTTCATGTCAAATTTTAATGCCAAGTACCTACTTACATTGCTTTTATTCCAAACTTTACAGGAGTAGCCCAAAGCTAAATGTAACAATTAAAACTATGAAATTCTTAATAGTGTTTCTCACCTTTGCCTACAAGTGTTTCAGCCTGAAGATGAGAAGGAACTTGAAGAGAAATTTTCTGACAAGCATCGCAAAACAATATTAAAACCTCAAAAGAAAGGAAGAAATCAGGAATTACATTTGATTTCAAACTTTCATATTACAGTTTTGTCTTACTGATAAAAATATTGTCAATTTTGGCAACAAATTAGTCTTCCAATCCTTCAATATTTTTCATATTCATTTTAAAAGAAAATAGCAATGAAAAAATGTCATTTAAGGGGCACCACAGTGATTCCATATCAAGGAAAAAATTAAAGTGAACAGTAGTTCTTAGAACCTAAATCATACTGTGTCATTTTTTAAAAATGTGTTCAAACCATTAATTTTATATAAAAGTTATCATCTCTATGGCCATTCATAAATGTCATTCTGATTTTTTTTTAGCATAAAGTACTTGAGAATATAATAATCACATATGATACATTATAATGTACACAATCATCATTTTCAGACCCAAACAATTTGAGAGTATAGTTGATTAAGTCTAGAAAATATTTGAGAGTTTTTTTTTTTTAACCTCTTAAAGAACAACATCCACAATATTCATTGATCTTAAATCACTCCTTGGACTGGCTTGGCATAAACTTTAAAATCTAAATAATCTCATTCACAAAACTAGTCTAAAAAGAAATATATTTCAAAATATAAAGAGTCACTTTCAACAAGGTAAAGATTTTGAATTAAACTCAAGACAACTATTGTTTTAAAAAGCTAAGAAATGAAGACAGACTATCTAAAATATCAAAGAAAAGCTATCAGTTTAAGTTATTTGGGGTTAAAAACTATTTTGCTTCTTTTTCTTGAAGTTTCAGTATATTTGCTTCCTCTTCTGTTTATTGAGATGACTACTTTTTATTATTTAAATATCAAATAGAACAGAGTTAGACTTCCCTGAGATAGATCAGTTTTATGATCAATTTTTGCATGAGGATGTATTTCTAGATTTAGGGGACCCATTATTTGGGAGAAGGAAAGAAGACTATCAACCATATTGTGGACACACTATTTTTCTATTTCACATCTATTGTGTATATTGTATCAGCCATGTGCTGCTTAATTATGGGGATACATTCTGGGATGTGTGCTGGGATACTTCCTAGATGATTTCCTCCTTGTGCAAACATCGCAGAGTGCACTTACACAAATCTAGACGGGATAGCCTATTACTGTAGTTGTACTGCTATACTTTTTATATGACTGGCAATGCAGTAGGTTTGTTTACACAAGCATCACCACAAACAGGTTTAACGTGTTGCACTACAACATTAGGATAGCTACAATGTCACTATGCTATATGAATTTTTCAATTCCATTATAATCTTATGGTACCACCATTGTATATGTGGTCCCATTGTTGACCCCAACATTGTTATGGACCACAGCTGTAATTTTATACAAACTGTGTTAGGCAGATACTACCAGAGACTAGAATTTATAAAAATTCATTTGTATTCAGTTTTAATTTAAATAACCACATTTTGGAACATGAGATGTTTTAATTTATTTGACTTAATATTTTTATTCCTAATCCCAAGGAATGAACAAAATTATATCTAAAATACTTTCCAAGCATAAAGAATTCTATTGATAATAATTTAAACACATAATGTGGAAAGAGCACTTTACAAACATACACATAGACATACACATATACATATGCATGTGTATATGCATATATATGAGGGCTGCCTGGGAAAAATCCAGCCATAAATGCCTTTATTTTTCATATTACATGGCTGGATACTTGCCTTCATTTTAATATATATGCATTATTATCATAGGATATATCCACATCCCCACTCCTATGCCTATCTTATTTCTTCTTGTTCAGGGCCCACACTTCATTGGTTCTGCCGTTGCAGGCAGTGACTACGGAGGTAGGTCTCCAGAGGGATTTATTCCATTCTTCAGGTTAAATTAGCAGCTTAGTGATTTAGAGGGAGCTGGGCTCAGACACCGTTTTGGTCATTATGGGAGTCAGGGATGGATGGGCAAGGGCTGAACCAAAGGATACTAGACACAACAGAATCCAAAAACAAAAGATACCTGGGTGAATCCTTGGAAAGCCTTCACCACGTTTCACCTAATACTAACTCAAGGGGATCTCTGAGTTTCACCCACCCCCCCAGGCAGTTACAGGATGAGAAGGAAACCATCAATCCCACATTGCGTTTTCCTTGTTTGTAGAAAATGTTTATCCCCATACAGTGAAATTTTTAAATTGTGAAAATACAATTTGAAGTTAAAGTATTTGGCTAAAATGATAAAAGAAGGAAATTCAGTGCTCAGAAACGCAAGTATTGGTGGGGGACAACTCCACTACTCCCCTCCACCCACTAAAAAAACAAAACAAAACAAAAAGTTAGTACCTGGGTACACAGTTACAAAGCTATTAAAAACCTAAGTGGAAACACCTAACCAAGTTAATGATACTTTTTCAATAACAGTTACATTTTTCTTTATTATTTTTCTGAAGCTAAACCTCTTGCTTGAACTAACAGTTCTGCCCTTTGCTTTTTCTGGGTAAAATTAAGTCTTGGGTAATTCACATCTTCACCCAGAGTCCTCTGCCTTTTCTCACAGCTCACTGCAACCAAGCATGTTAAATACCTACAGCTTATTTAATGACTAGCAGCAAAAGCAAACCTCAGAACCTTCTGGGCCAAATGCCTGAGGAATGAATCCATTCCACTACTCTCCTTAGAAAAACACCACAACAAGAATGAACAGAGGGGTTCCCTTGAAGAACTAACAATCTGGCCGTGGGTACTTAAGAGTCAGCAAAACACCTGCCATCTGGGTCCCATGTCTCTCAAATTTCCTTGAATTTTTCTCAGATCTGTTTTTGTTTTCCCAGTCTATCTTCTCTGCCTTTCACTCTCACCCCAAGTCTCTTTCACGCCCAAACTGGAGGGAGGAAGCACATAGTAACATGCTTGAATTTTTTAATCCTTTGGGTGTTACTCACCAGGAGAGAGAAAAGGAGCTGCTTACAGAAGATGCTCCCTGACGCAGTGGAGACCTCAGCCATCAGAAACGGTGCCAATGATCAGGGATGGTGGCTGGATAATGGGGCAGCTTGGGATGCAAAGGGCAGCTAAGCAGGTTTCCAGTGGCTGGCACTGGTGCTGGGGATTCTGCTGCCACCCTGGCACGGATCAGCTTGATTTGGGAGAGAGTCAGGAGGCAAGTGATAAGTGAAAAGAGGAGGAGCAACAGGAGAATTTCTTTCCTCCTATTCCTGGGTCAGTCTTTCTCCTTCCAGTTCAATTACCTCTGAAGGCAAAGAGGTATTCCTACAAGTGGGGAGGGTGGGGTACAAAACACCCCAAAACCCAGTCACTAGCTCCTCCTCACAGCAGCTTTCAAAATTTCTCCTGCCACTTGACACATAGGCAGAAACAGGAGGGAACACCCTTGATCGCTGGTCCTCCTCCCTTAGCCCCCAGGTTGAGGCTCTGAAGCTCTCCCCAGTTATTACCCACTCCTACGTCCTCCCCTCCTTCTTGGCCCTATTAACCTATCTTGCCCCTGGGTACAAACGTAAATTGTGCAGGAACTCCATGCAAGAAACTGGTGCCTACTCAGCTCCCATTGGCAAATCAGGGACATACGCGTGTGTCATCACAGCACCAGAAGTTATCTCCCTATCTGAGCCCGTAGGCGTGGGCCACCTCGCACAGCACTGCAGTTCCGCCAGGGTTCTGGCGCTCCAGCGTGCAGCGGCAGCCTCACAGGTGCTCTATGTCTCCTCCCTTTATTGTGGTTTTGTTCTCTAGATGTCACAAGGAATTCACCAGACTATACGAGGGCTGTCTGGAAAAAATCCAACCATCAATGCCTGTATTTTTCCTATTACATGGCTGGATACTTTTCAGACAGCCCTCAGAAATAGAGGCCTCATCAAAGTCAGAGAATGAAGAAATAGCTGAGATACAATTTTCCTACTGTATCCTTTTTGTTACTCATGAGGCAATGTTTTTTTCTTGTGTATCTTTATGAGCACAACTACAATCTGAGACCTACTCTCTTTAAAATCACTCTGTTTATGCAGGATCTCCTAGCCTAAAAGTAGAGCATTCTAGCAAGTTCAGTTTTTGAAACACTGGTGACTCTTGCAGTAAGGACTTCTATATCATTTCTTCTGTCACAACTCAGTGAGTTCGACACCAATTGCACACATCATCAGTGACAACAGAAAAAGAGGGTCAATATTTTGAAAGTGTAATTAGTTAAGTATGGGTATAGAAAGGAAAATAAGGTTTACATTTACTGAACCACTGCTAAGAATTAAGAACCATGACCAGAATTTCAGTGAATCCTCCTAAATAGCCCAAATGAAGATTCTTTTTATTATAGATGATGAAACCACAAAAAAGTAAGTAATCATCCTTTGCCCATGAATCCACGATGGAGAAGTAAACATTTGAACACAGGTCTGACTGCCACCAACGTGCAGTCAATTTGAAAAGGAGCAGAAAATGATAAGCAGATACGTGAGAATTCTGCCTTGCTGATCAAAAAGCCAGCCTGAGCCAGGTAAAATGTATTCCAAAGCAGTCATAATCTACACTTGTTGGAAAAGCCAATCATCCTAGAATACTGCGGGCATCTGGCCTCTTTAGGGAGCGTTATCCCATAGTTAGGTAAAATGGCTGCTAAACTACTTACTTCATAAATTTTTATACCAGAAGTTACTCTTCCGGCTCTTGCAACTTACATTTCTACTCAATACCACTATTTAACTGAGAAGTAAGGATTCAGCCTGATACGCAGGCTGCTGAGTAAAGAAGAATGAAAGATTTTCTTCTGCTTATCCTGAGCAAGTCCTTCTTGTATGTAGAGGTGAAAATAGTAACATAATTGCTTCTTTGAAATTATGGCCCAGGAGAATTTGGGAAATAAAAATTCTGGAACCAAAACTAAAAACATCTTATATTATGTATTTCCAAAGGGATAGCCATCAATAAATATATTTTGTATCTTCATTGGAATTTGATTTCTCAAGAAGACAATAAAATCACTTGAATTGAATATTTTTATATTTGGTATTTTGAGAGAAAAGAAAACAATGAAAAAATAGAAATTGGAGTAATTACCTAAGTGTGTATGTGTAGATCCAAGTGTATTTCTGTCTCTGTATGTTTAAGCATAGTGATTCATGAGTATATATCTATATATATGTCTGTAGCTTACGGAATGCAAAGATTTGAGTTCTCCAGTTCTCCAACCCTGGAAATGTTTTACAGCAAATAGTCATCAGTACATCTTCCTCTATAGTGGAAATTGGAAAGAATGCATTGCAAAAATAAATTGCTGATATTGAAAAAATTAGCATGTATTGGTCTGTTGAAGAGACGCAAAGCATTGCTAAGTTCAAGTGAAAACAGAACACTCTCCATGGTTCTGTAAAATTGATTTTTTTTATCCTGCTTCTTTTAGACTGCTGTTACGTGTCTTCTTCTCTCATTATCTCTCTCGAAAATAACTTTAAAAACTTGTACAAAAGCTAATTCCCAGTCATTGATTTGCAAATTGATCACATCCAAAGTATTTATCCCATGTTTTCTACTTATACACAAAGTTTTCCTTATCTAATACTTTATAGAAAAGCAATTTATTATAATAAAACTGACTACCTTAAAATCAAGTTAAATAAAAACAAAATTTATCTCTTCCTATTTCCTGCCATCAGATTCTTTAGAAAGAGCTCTGTTTTATTTTCATTTTTATATGTATGTTCGTTGCATTTTGTTTGTTTAAATCTATGTCTAACAACCTAACTGAATGATTGATAGTGTAGTACAGTGATTAAGAGCTTAGGCTCTGCAGCCAGACTTCCTGGGTTCAATAGCCGGCTTTACTGCTTATTAGCAATATACCATTAGGCCAGTTACTTAACCCCTCATGCCTCAGTCTGTTCATCTATAAAATGGGGATAATAATAGCTGCTAATTTCTAGGTTATTATGAAGATAAATGCACTACTACATAGAAAGCACTTTGAACAGTGTCTGGCTCATAACAAACACTAATGTTTTATACCATATAATTGCCTTAGTGTGCAATAAAAAGTTAGGGACTGAACTTAAAATGAAATGTAAAAAATTATTACAAATTCAAGGTCTCTTACATAAAAGCCATCCAAAGATATAGAAAGATATTATATTTATTCATTGAATAAATATTTAAGGGTTTGTATAGTGGGCTCTAAGCTCTGTTAGATGAGTACTATAAACAGAAAAATGAAGGCATAAATCTTATTTTTTTAGAGGCCCACTTTGTGAAGGAAAACACAAATTAATTGTCTTTCCAGTTCAAAATACATGCCAAAAAGAGGCACTATAACAATATTAAATATCTTAGCAACTTAGAGAGAAATTAAGAATAGGTAATAATTACATTATTACTGCAGAGACTCCTGTGAAAAAGAATTTATTTTAAAAATATAAATATTGCATGAAAAATAGATCTATTTTTCAACACGGATTCATGGTCATACAGAAAAAGACTTAAATCTAAAGACCCTTGCAGTTCTTCAGTTTTTAGCTTATGGCATGTCAAGAAAATATGCCTTCCTATAAATTTCTAAGTATTTATCTTATGGAAATACAGTGACAAAATTCGTAAGAGATGTTTATGCACAACCAACTTGCAAAAAGTTCTGGTTATGAACAAATTCAAGGCCTCAAAATAGCTACTTACCAATACAATTAGTCACTCTGTCAGGTGATTCAATTTATTCCAAAAGACTCCAGACTGCTAGGAATGCTGGGCACATTGATGAAACCATAACAAGTCACTTTGTGTTAAATATAAACAACCAAACATAAGAGAGACTGCAGGGGTAAAACAGGGTGTACAAGGTTTGTACGGAAGAGTAGAAGCATATGACCAAAGCAAAAAGAAGTCTTAGCTGTAGAATATGTTTTCAGTTCCATGAGTTCATGTTTTGAAGAGGAAAACCCCTTCAATTCCACTCATAGATTTATTTATCTAGGTAACTAGTTGTTAAAAATTATAAGTAACGCATAAGTATAATAATTACTAGCAATGATTTGTTAAGGCTATTTGCAGAGAATACTGATTAATTTTATCATCAAAATTGTTGACAGATCTATGAAAAGAAATATCAGCACGTTTCTGTATAATTTAGAACTCTAGCACACACATGTAACTCAAACTGGTTTAAGTGAAACAAACAAAACAGTTGAGGATAAAGATATTTTTTTTAGATTATGTAAATTGGAAAGTCCAGGAATATCCTAAATTCAGGCTTAGCTTGAGCCAAGTGATCAAATGATATCACCAAAATATTGGTTCTCTCCATTTCTTAGATTTGCCTTTCTTTGTGTTGGTTTCATTGTCATTGGTTTCTCCGTGTGGAGGCAAAGACGGCCACCAGAAGCTTCAGGATTACATTCCATTGGTTTAGTAATCCGTAGTTAAAAGAGCAGATCTTCTTTCCAATAGTTTGAGCAAAACACAATTCCACTGGCCAAATTTTGTCCATAAGCCTTAAAGTCAAGAGGTGGGCCAGACCGCATAGGCAAAAACTGGTGGAGAGGTCATTGCCCAATGACAACTGTGGTCTATGGACAGAAAAAAAAAAAAGGAATAGTGACTGGACAGGCAAATCAAAAGATGTCCATCAAACTAACATTTTTTATTGTCAGTTCAATAATACCAGTTACTTTATTAACACTTTCTATATGCTAAGCATTACCTCTACTGATGATGATAGAAAGTTGAGGAAGATATGATCTCTGCCCTCATGGAACTTACAATCTACTATGTTTTAAAAATAAGTTAAAATACTTCTTATGATATGGTCAAGATTAAAATTCTGGTGAAATGGATATAATGAATGGCTTTTATTTGTTTCCTGATATTTCCTCCAATTATTATTTTCTTTTTGGCCTTCAAAGCTAAATGTTTGAAAAGAGTTTGTTTGTTTTTTTTTAATGATAGATGGAATCTTGCATCATTTATTTATTTTATATATTAAAAATCATATTAAATGTGGATTTTAAACATAAGAATATATCCTCAGTACCTAAAGTTTGTGAAGATAAAAAATTAGGAGGGAATCCAGTCTAGTTTCTGTGCATGGAATTTTTAGTATCTTTATACTGTGCTATAAATGTAATTTTGTAGAATGTATTTCCCCTTAGTAATATAAAGCAGACATTTTTCCTATATTATGGCAAGTCCTATTGAGATATGTCAGTGACTGTAGTAAATTCATTCAATTAAATGAATTATAATTGATCTAACCACTCTCTAATATTGACTGATTTTTAATTATTATAGAGACCATCTTGAGAAATAAATACTTTTCTGGATTTAGGATCATTTCTTGAGATAAAGTCCCACAAGTATAGTAGAAGTTCTAGATCAAAAGCTACGGGAGATTTAATGGCTCTTGCTATATCAAGTCAAGTTGCATCACAAAAACAGAATACTAATGTATACTCTTACTGACAATGAATGCAACAATGAATATCCTACCCAAGATTGAATATTATTATTTCATTAAAAATCTTGCTATTCTAGGGGATTCCCTGGTGGTGTAGTGGCTAGGCTTTGGTGCTCTCACCACTGTGGCCTGGGTTCCATTCCCGCTCAGCAAAGCAACCAAAAAAAAAAAAAAAAGAAAAGAAAAGAAAAAATCCTGCTATTTTGATAAGACATCATAATTTTAATATGAAGTTGAGAACTTTTCACAACTGCAAAGACATTGCATTTTTTAATGATGTATATACTTTTTTAATATATTGGCATATAATCGAAACTGTAAAGATACTGGCACATTTGAAAGAAACCAAACATACTAATAACTAAAACTCTCTCTTCAATGAACCTTTTTTAAGATAAGAAGGTTGTTAAACTTTTTATTTCTAGCCTTTTATATCTTTCTGGTTGAATCTGACGACATTGCAAAAAGTAATTTTGCCTTATAAATCCTTTGAAATGTTAATCTGCCCTAAGAAACTATTGGTATTTTCTGAAGTAACAACCACAAAACTCACCCAGAGCTTTACCAATTGAGCTGTTGGCTAGATAGAAATGTATGTATTGTCATTTCTATAGCAAATGTGATACGTGCTCAAAGGAACCATTTCCAATTTTTTGCTATTAAACTAAAAATAAAACCCAGTCCTCCAAGATTCCTGCAGCTTATTTTTTTAGATGTAACCCCAAAAAAATGTCTATTGCTTACATTCTGTATAGTACTTCATGAAATGCCCCTAAGAATTTGTTCTTACCTAAGGTAAACTGAACAGACTGCCATCTCAATGGTCCTGCTGCTGCTCTCTGGGTTTCAGGGTGAAAATGAGGAATTGGATTGCCAGTCTTCACAATGGTTGGTATGACCTATGGCTGCTTCTTATGTGTAGGAAGATAATGAGAAAGGTGAGAATGCGAAGCAGAAACTGCTCTGCATGATCAAATCAAACCCAGTGTCCTGTGTGGACAGACAAACGCTTGTAAACTGGACTGTCTTTTGCTGGAAGTTTCCCTATATGAACCGGAACTAGAATGTTGCTGAGAATTTTCACAGGCACTTCGAAGATGTGCAGGACTGCCTGCACATTGTGTTTCTTCTAAGACAGATGAGGTCTCGGGTACAGAAATAAAAACTCAGCTTTTTCTCACCCTAGACTCAACTGTTAGGTTCTCTTGCTATTTCACCACTATTTTGAAAGGAAAGCACATTACAGCATGTTTTGCTGAAGTCCTGATGGTTTTACTTGAAACCAAATAATTCAAATTCTAGGGAATGTATCACTTTACCACTATGCCCTGTGGACTGTTTTGGTGCGAGGAGAAGGCAGGTATTTATCTTGATGAAGAAGGATATATAGATTCACACCATGAACAACTAAAGACAGGATATTGGACTACACTAGGAAGTAGAATCAGTGAATAACCCTTGATGACTTTCATTTTTTTTCTTTTCTTTCTGGTTGAACTTCAGAGGAATACTCATGCTTTAAGTGTTTTAATGTTCTCTGATGTTGTAACATTTTATATTTTTATATTAAATTATACTATGTTTTATTTATATTATATATTTATAATTTTAAATACATAAATTTTAACTTTTATGTAATATATTACATATGGAGAGAGAGAACCCAAGACTGGGAGGAGAAACATAAGAGGAATCAGGTTACATAGGAAAAGCAGGCTGAAACTCACACTGGTTCAACAGTAACTTGGCAAACACCTTGTTTTTCTAATATGCTAGAAAGTGAATACAGCTTGAGGGAAGAGCTTAGCTGTACTATTTTAAAAATGGAATATAAAGCATTCTGGAGTTCTAGACTTTTTAAAAATGAAATACTTGCATGTATGCATTTTAATGTACCAAAACAAAACCACAACACTCAGAATTTTTAAATTCTACCACACAAAATTAGAGACAGCAGTGATAGCAAAAAAAGTTATTAGAAAATATCCAAGTTTATACATTTTAAAATAATATGTTTGACAAAAATTTTAAAAATGAATAATAGATGGAAAGGCCAGGGGAAAGAAAAAGAGAGAGGAGACATGAGAAAAGATTAAAAGACAGGAAGGAATGATTGATTCAGCTACTTTTCTTGAAGGTGTATTATGTCCCATGCACTAGATCAGGTTCTCAAATAAAAGTAAGATGTGGTATGATTACAATAAGCTCACTGTCTGATGAAAACACAATGGAGTGACAACTAGCCAACTCAGGGGAGAAGGGGCAGGGAGATCTTTCCAGAAAAAAAAATGACCTTTGAAATGAGTTTTAAGGAGGTATAGGAATTTATCAATAAAGGAAGAAAAAGAGAAACGTTTCCTCTTTAGATAGCCCAATAAACAATGCAACAAAAAAGGGAGAGTGTAAGATTTACAACATGATCAAAGAAGTTCTGCATGGCTAGAACAAAGGAAAACATAATAAAACAGGTGTTTATTTCAGAGTTGATTAAGATATCTATATTTCTATTTTCATTAATAAACTATATAAAAACTTGTAACTTTTAGATATAGTGTATAATGTAGAAAACACTTATGTGATGGAGAAAGGAAAGATAGTAATCCATAAATATTTTTAGAATAAACTACTATAAAAATACACTTTACATTTTTAACTGTGATTTCCCTTATGTTGCATTAGGAATGATTAACATTAAACAAAAGAAATTACACCCTTTAAAGCATACTCCCTTTATGAAATAACCTCGATTACCTACTGAGCTCAAATTATTATTGCATTATAGGTGCATCTGCAATCAATTGGTCATGGCCAATTTCCACATAATTTAGGAAAAGTGAGTCCAGAAAATTCTGAGTTTAGGAACCCCCAGATTCCATTTGCAGCATTTAGATTCAGATTGAAATAAGCCCAATATTGTGCCAGGTCCTCCAATAATGGTCATCATCACATGTTAAAAATGAAGGGTTTTTTGTTTTGTTTTGTTTTTTGGGTTTTTTCCCTAGAGAGTTTGTTGTTAAACCACTGACAAGTATAACATTAATTAGCTATCTACATGTTTTGTTTTGTTCTTAAACCTAAACAATCTTATTTTATGTCCAATTGTGAGTTAAAAAAAGAAAAAAGATATCAATATATTTCACTTCCTTGCAGAAGAGTTAAAACAAAATAAACATGTTGAGATTAGGTTCAAAAAATTAACTACAGAGGGTTTGAAGATCTAAGTGAAAAATATTCACAGGGAAAAACAGAAAAAGAGAAATAAAGAAAACTTAATTTATTATTGCCTCAAAATGTGCTATTTTGTTATCGTTGGTGATGATACTGTTGTATTCATTCATATTTGTTTTGTTTGTGTGCTAAATGTGGAAATCCTACTGTGTCTGGAGCAATAACTTATTTCCTGAGTATAAGTTGCAGAGATCATTCTAGGTGAAATGTGTATTTCTGGAACCTCACGCTGATTTAAGTACAAATGTAACAAATACTATAGTTAGAACTGCATATAATGTTTAAATGATGAAAATCTAGGAATTCTTTCATCCCTTTCCCACACACCTTGACTTGGTAGTTATAATCTCATCTCTGGTTGAAAGATACCTGTCTAACGAGAACCAGCATTGTAGAGAGTCTCCTTGGGCAGAACCACTTGAAAAGCTGCCAGCAGAATGGAACTCCCTTCCCACCCCACAATTAGTGCTGTTATCTCCCAAATGTGGTGAGGTGTTCCAGCAGGAAAGACCTGAAAGAAATTGAAGGAGCTTTGCTTGATTACATGCATTCTACACCCAGTGCTTTCAGAGTTTAAGAATGTCAATTAAGAATCCCAAATTTGGCTAGAACATGGTGATTCAGAATTGGTGAGGGAAGTAGTATCTGACTGTAAAGAAAAATATCATTTAACAATGTTTTCTTTCGTACGTGTTTAGAGTGATTTCATATATACAATTACTTTACCGCCATTTAAGTTGTTGGTTTTGTGTTGTGTGCAGGTGTTTTATAAAATAAATACTGCAAATTGGTTCTTGAATGCTCTAAAAAGATTGACAGATAGCTCAGCCAATTACACATACACAAACACACATACAGGAAAAATAGAAAATGGTAAAAAGAATTTTTTTTCAGTGAGAGTTTGAGGAACTCAAACAATAAGCAACAATAAGGTGAGTTTGAGGAAATTCTGTTGTAAAGCAAAAAGCAGACCAGTCTAGCATTTTTTCCATCTTTATTGAATGTCCTTAGTGTTTCTCAAACTTGGCTAATTATCAGAAGCTCTGAGGGTGCCTGTAAAACTACAGGATTTTCTTAGTCCACCTCAGACTTAGGGCATTAGATCCTTGATTCCTTAGATTCCTGAGTGGACTAGGAATCGATATTTTTAACCAGTGCTCAAGTTAATTTTGATGAGTAGCCAAGGATGAGAAGCACAGCCTAGATCAGGGGTTCTCAACTTTGGCTACACACTTCCATCAGTCGTAAAGTTAAAAAAAAAAATGTCTCAGCCTTACCCACACCAATTAAACCTGCATCTCTGGGATTAGAGTGTAGGCACATTTGTTTAAAAAACAAAAGCAAAAACAAAACACTCTTCCAGGTGATTTTATATGCTGCCAAGGGTAAGAAGCACTGGCCTCTCCACATTATAAGCTGACGGAATACTACCTTAAGACAGGAACCAATGAAATCACAGTGAGAAAATACCTATTATCCTATCTATAGATGCCATAGAAATTTAGAAGAAAAAGTAGCAAATCAGGGGCATTTCTGGATGTTTCGATGACTACAAAGAGGTGAATCTGTCCCTTCCTCCTGTCATTTCATGTGTTCATTTTTCAGTAAGAGAAGTGGAAAGAAGGGAGGAAATTCAGTGAAAAACTCCCAGGTATGTTTTGAGTATTTAAAATCTCTAAGGACATTTCATCCATTTTCTTAACCATTGAGTTTATCCAATGTATACAAATATCTACTTGTTATTTAAGAATTTCCTTTTCATTTTTATTATCCAATCTTATAGAGAAATACATTCCTTCAATTTTACTAAGTTCCAATAAACATCTAAAATAAATAGAAGAACATAGTCAAGTTTCCGTGGAGGTTTTTCCCATCTTCACAATTTGCAAATCCAGCAAAATGCAGAATACATGCAGTTAGGATATGACTAAGATTAATATTGTTGGAGAAAACCTTATCTTTTAGAAAAACTGTATGTTTTGTTTCCAGTTTAGATGGTGAATACCATTGTTACTTATGCAACAACATATAGAATTAATATAATTATTAAATACAACTTACAAAGCTGGCATATTTCCCTATAAATATTTTCTTTAGACAAGAGAAATACTATACATTGTCTTTTCTGAATTAAAGATTCATTTTGCTTCCCCATGTTTGTGGTATATTCGAATTTATAGGCTCTATGTAAAAGGTGTAACATTTTTTAAGTAGGCTTTTTTTTTTTTTTTTAGAACAGTTTTAGATTCACAGCAATACTGAGAGGAAAGTAGAGGTTTCTTCATACTTTCTGCTCCCATACATTATAGCATTACCAATTGTCAACAACGCCCACAAAAATGTTACATTTATTCCAATTGACACATTGATGATCACTGTCATCCAAAGGCCATAGTTCACGTTAGGGTTCACTCTTGGTGGTGTACCTTGTATGGGTTTGGACAAGTGTATAATCCCGTGCGCCCACCATAGTTTCTGCCCTAAAAGTCCTCTGTGCTCTGCCTAGTCATCAGGCCTTTCTCTTTCTTAACCTCTGACAACACTGATCTCTTTACTACCCCCAGTTCTTCCTTTTCCAGAATGTCATATAGTTAGAATTAGTTTGCTAGGGTTACTGTAACAAAATATCACAAATGATGAGACTTAAACAGTAGCAATTGTCAGCAGGGTCCATTCTTTCTGAGGGCAGGATTTGTTCCAGGCTTTTCTCCTTGACTTAGCCTTTGCCTAAGCTTCTTCATACTGTCTTCCCTCTAGATGTGTTTCTGTGACCAAATTTCCCCTTTTTACAATAATATCAGTCATATTGGATTAGGGCAATTCCTTGTTTCTGAATCAAGGCACATTCTGAGGTACTGGGGGCTAGGATTTTAACATGTGAATTTTGTGGGTACTCAATTCAACCGAAAAAAATGAAAAAAGACAGTTATGCCCCCTGCATTTTTTAAATTCTTAATAAACAAGTCATACAGTCAAGACATTTTGATGTCTTCAGCAAATATTCATAAATGATCTCCTAAGAGGTAAGTACATTACACAGCAAACATTCTGACATAAGGTTGCAGGATTTTGTTTCTTTAACTCTTCATTTGTAAGAAAGAGAACATTTTAATAAAAATCATCTGACTTCTTTTTATTTTATTGAAAGTATTAAATGTTATCCCTTAGCTTTATAGCGTAACGACTTAGTAGAATCTCATTAACAGAGTTAAGCAATATTTTCAGAATATTTATCATTCCAATAAAGTAGCTGCAAAGTTTATTGGGAGAATTTTCTTTAAAAAGATTCCTCCCACTGGTATAAGCTAGAAATCTACTACAGACAATATAAAAAATATAAGTAATAAATCCCCAATTATTTCCTGTGCCAACATGGAGTGGCTCTTATTTAGGTTCTGCTTATATAATCCATGCTGGTGAGTTTTAAATACTGTAACTTTAAAATAACATTTTCTGCACAGTAAGTTCTTCAAGACTTAATGTTACTCTAACGTGTATGGTGATTGGGATGTGAAAGGGAAGCAACAGGCACCTTGTGTGAGCAGGAGCAAGATGCCCTCTTCATGTCTGTGTTAAGTCAACCAGGAACCGTGTGGATCTGGGCAAGTGTCAAGAGAAAGGTGAGGTTGAGAGATCTAAAGTGGAATGTAAGATGTGTCCAAAGCATTGGGTTTTCTTTTTTTGTTTGTTTGTTTGTTTGCTTGCTTGCTTGTTTGCTTGCTTGTTTTTCCAGGAGATATTAAGTTTCTAAGAGTAAAGAGTTATTTGTATGTGCCTTTGCATTTCTAATCCTTCATACCTCATGATAAGGCTTCCTCCACAGTGGTCTTCAAGTTGATCAGTTCTGAATTGAAATAATTCTACTGGAATTACTTCGTATGACATGAGGAAAATGGAGAACTATCTGAAATTGTTGAGCAAATGACCATGACCATATCTGCATTTAAAAAAAAAAATTACAAGTTTAGAACATCTCGCAGTTGTTCAGCAGTTGATCTCTGAAGAACAGAGATCATAAAGAGAGCAGCAGCAGGAGACAAGAATGAGAGGAAGAGAAATAGTCAAGGATGACTCACGCAATTTTGGCTTATGTACTACAGAGAGAGTATAGGGACGTGAGCTAGTTCAGGTATGGACGGTGGTAGAGTCAGTTTCTCCAGGTCATGCTCATATAATAAGTAGGAGATAAAAATGGCATCTGGAATTCAGGACTGAAGGCTTCAGTGAAAAAGTAGATGTAGGAACCATATACATTACAGTTGAAATAGTAGAAGACATGACATGGATGAGCTCAGTCAGAGGAAGTGAAAATAATTAGAGAAAAAGAAAATACAAGAAGGAAACAGAGAGATTATAGAGTTTAAGATTATCGAGTTTGGCAGAGAAATCGGGGAAATATGAATCAAAGGAACATTCAGGCAGGAATAAGGGAATCACATTCCCACAAGGGAAGACTTTCAAGAAGCAGGTGTGATCACTGTAGTCAGTAAGATCCTGGGCCCCACACAAGAGAAATGCACACCAGCCATCATAATGGAAAAAAATCATGAATTAATAATATATACACCACAGATTCAATGGAGAAGCTGGGAGGTGCTGGGAGACTCGGCAGTAAGAAAGCACAGTGAGGGTCCGTCCCATCTCGGTGACAACACCTCCACGGGACACTTAACATTGCCACCCTCATAGGCCCACAATGTCCTTGATACGGTCTTGACTATCTTCTCACCAGCCCCTCAGTCTTTGTTTCCCTTGCTCAACTATCAAATCGCTGGGAGAGACGATCTAACCTTCTAGCTCAGGACTCCCGATAGCAGAGAGACAGGGGTCTCCCTTTTGCTCTGCCTCCAACTAAGTCTCTCCATAGATTTATTATCTACATAATGAAGAATACCAGCTTTTCTTATACAACCACTATTATATCCTAAGCTCTGTTCTGAGCATTTTACAGACATTAACTTATTCTCACAACCACCCTATATAACAAATATTGTTATTTTTCATTTAGGTAGAGGTTAACCTGAGAAATCCAGTGGCTGACTTCCCAAATATTACACTGCTAGAAAGTGACAGAGCAAAGATTGAAAGCTCAGCAGTCAGGTTGCAGAGCTCTCTTAAGGCAGTGTCTCACACACTGACTAGGTAACGAAAGGTTTATTGACCTAATAAAGCAAGAACAAATGTTACAGTCTTAGACTTACACCAGGCATGTTCAACCTGTGGCACAGGATGGCTTTGACTACAGCCCAACACAAATTCTTAGAACATTGTGAGACTTTTTTTTATTTGAACCACATGAGCAGATTTCTTTAAGAAGTTATGTACTTGCAACATTTCTATCAGTCATCTCATCCATGAAAGGACAGAATAAGTAACTAGGGGCAGCATCAAGGAAGATTTAATTTCAGGTTGATGTTTTTCATGCTGAATCTTTTCTTTCATTCTTTCACACATCACTCCAAATGAACAAACATCCTTGCTTATAATTTATGTCCTAAGCAAATTCATTCCAGGAGCACAAAGCCAAGCTTAGGTCACAGAGTGTCCATGCGTGCATCATGTTGTGATGTTGTGTGTAGTTTTATTTATGACACCTAGTAGGCACCCCCTCTGGATGAGACCTGCAAGCGTTCTCCAAATCCTAGAACCATAATATAACGTCTCCCAAATTTTAACTGGTTTAGAACTAACTAAATAAATAAATAAATAGCTTTATAATCTTTATATGAAAACATTATGAGATTTTTTTTTCAGCTCATCAGCTTTGTTGGTATATTTTATGTGTGGCCCAAGACAATTCTTCTCCTTCCAATGTGGCACAGGGAAGCCAAGAGGTTGGACATCACTGATTTACAAAAAATGATGCGAAGTACCTTCTGAGATAGGAGGGAAGTAGAGGAAGAAGAATCAGATGCCTAAATATGTGTATACAACAAGGAGAGGAAGATGGTTTGAGGTAGTTCATGTCAGGATTTTAACTTTTCCTTAAAAGAAAGACTATCATTTTGGGACAGACGAGACATTAGGACAAAGTCAGAGTCAAACGGTCAACCTTAGCAATAACCACTGTGTGAAAACAATATTCTAGCTAAAACTAGGTGAACCAAATGAGCCCTAATGTTTTCTTTTCTTTTTTTTTTTATTGTAATTATATGTAACTCTACTCCAACAATTCAACTGAGATGAAGAGACTGTAAATTCAGGATTAAAGTTTTTTTATCAGGACCAGAAGAAACCCAAAGTTCAAAAGGTAAGAGAGTAGATGAAGTGATGAACTGTAGTACTTAAGCTGGACAAATATCATCATTATTATAATCACCATCACAGTCATAATAGCTATCATTTACTGACTGATTTCTATGTATCAGGCAAAAATATTTTATAGGCATTATCTCAAATCATGCTCATAACAACTCTATAAAGTTGGTGCTATTATTATCTCATTTTATTGACAAGAAAACAGACCTAGAGAGTTCAAGTAGCTTCAAGTTCAGAGAGCTAAGTGGTGAAGACAGAATTGAGTCTACTTGAAAGCAGTAGGGTACTGTGAATGGGACAAAATGCAAGAACCAAAGATGAGGAGTTGGAAAGCAGGCAAAATAAAAGTAACAAAATAAGAGGATTGAATTGCAGGAGGTTGTTTATGGTCAGAGAATAAAATATTTGGCTTTATAATTTTACCTCTCAAGTAGTTCTGAGTGTTAAGTTTCAAGGTTCATTATGGAAGTCGTGCGTCTATATGGTGCCCATGTGTGTACAACATGAAACAGAGTCTTGAAAAATAGAGGGTGTAAGCTGATGGACAAATGAGTCTCCCTTTCATCCTCTGGCCAGAGAATTCTGGGAGGCATTTCAGAAGGCTCCCTGTGCATCGGTCACCACCTGTGTTGGTGACCGACTCAGTATCGTACCTGCATATAAGCTTTTCTTTCTCTAGTGTTTCTCTTCCCTGACCTTCACTCCTGATTCCTGGGATTGCTTCCTAAACAAACAACCCACACTCAAGGCTCTATCTTGCCCCAGGCTCTACTTCTGGGAGAACCCAAGTCAAGACAATAGTAGGTAACCCTAGAAGACAAAACCTCAAATGAATGCTCCTGGCTGGAAGTGAGCAGCCTCTTTCAAGATCTACCTCAGTCTGTGCTCATTACCTTCAGGCCTATAATTAAGTTCAGGTCTTGTGTTAGTCTGAGTTCTCCAGAGAATCAGAACTAACAGAAACAAAATAAAATATATCTGATAGGATGAGAGAGAGAGAGAGAGAGAGAGAGAGAGAGAGAGAGAGAGAGTGTGTGTGTGTGTGTGTGTGAGAAGAGAGAGCCAGAGATTTATTTTAAGGAATTGGTTCATGTGACTGGTGACTGTAGGGGCTGGCAAGTTTGAAATCCACAGAACAGGCCAATTGTCCAGAAATTTGGATAAAAGGTGGTATCTTGAGTTCAAATTTCACAGTCTGGTGTTCTATGTTGCAGGCTTCAGAATTCCTTTTACTTCAGGAAAACTGTCTTTTTTCTTACTGACCTTCAAGTGATTGGATGAGGCCTACTCATATTATGAAGGGTAGTGTTTTACTTAAAGTCTACTAACTAATCACATCTAAAACATACTTTTATAGCAACATCTAGGTGTTGGACCGAACAACTGATATGGCAGACTAGCCAAGCTGATACATAAGATTAAGCATCACAGGCCTCAACACAGCCTTACAGATAAATACAATCTCTGCTCTGGAAAGAAATAGCTTATCCTCCAAAGGAATTGGAAGTGCTGGTTCATTCGTATTGGTATTGGTGGGAACTGTGAGATCACATGCAGAAGTTAGTGTTTAACTAGAGAAGGTAGAATATAAAATTGGACAAAAGAGAATTTTGTTATATGAGAGCACTCTTCTGTGACTAAGGATTTAATATCCAGCAAGAACACTTAGGGCCAGTCCTAATATACTACTGAGAATATTCCTTAAAATTTGGACATGGAAATGGTCTACACAGTAAAGAAAGTAGATATATTGAAGGTTGAAAGTCAAAAGTTGAGGAAGTGAAAATATTTTAATAAATTTATTATGCGAATTGGTAATGTTCCTTGAGTTTGTTCTTTGAGAGGACCTGGAGGGCACTACCTAAACTAAGAAAATCAGGAATTCACTGGTGCAGCAATACTGTTATTTTGAGAATATTGATAGTGATTGTCCTCTATAGGCTGGAATTTACAGTAAAAGATGATGCCACAACTTCCTACTAGCAATAGGGATAATTAAATTCCAAGATGACAGAGGACAGATGTTAAGTTTTACATAGTTATTGTGAGTAGCAAGGTTGGAATGCCAATTAAGGTCCTTGGACCCACTTATAACTGTGGTGATGGATAACAGATTAGGGTGTTCTAAGAGTTGAGCCAGAAGATGATCCATCAGAGGTAGTAAGCACAAGGCTGATGGCCATGATTATAGAAAATTCATGGTTCCTCATCCAGTTTCCAGGTATGAGCTTAGAGATCCAGAGCCCATGTACTGAATGGTAATTGGGTCTCCTTGAGGAACGCCCCTATAACGCAATGGAGTCTTTCCAGCTTGTTGTACAGTTTATGAAATCCACCAAGGTGAAGACTTCGGTCTCCCTGTGAAAGCATGAAAAAGTCATTAGATAACGGGTATTGTGTATTTAGGATTGTGCCCAAAAAGGCCCAGAAGACAAGTAAATTATTAATATTGATTATGATTATATTAATTCTATATAATATTAACATATAATATAAAACATCATATAATGTACAATATAATAATATAACTATATTAATTAATATAATTAATATTAATATATGACCAGATGGCCAAGATGTTTATGGCACCCTGTTCTTTTCTATTCATGTCTCTTCCCCAACTAACACATATATACTCATGGTGGTTAATTATGATCAATTGATGAAGTAAGGGAAAAACAGAAACAAAAACAAAACCTGATCCTGTGCCAACAAACAGGTTGCGTGGCACAATGTATTAGAGTTAATTGTAAGGGGGCTGCTGCCATATTACAGCCCCACTCAGAGGTGGTGGAGGAAAATTCTCCCACTGTGGAAAGCCAAGAGTAGTATACTTGGATTTTCACATTGTATGGAAGACATGGCCTGAATTATGAATATTCATAAACTCCTGGGCAGCAATGAATGACCCAGCTGTTTGGGCAAAGTCCTCAAAGAGACAAGATTAGGAGAATGGAAAAATTTGGGATGAAGGGTGATGGTGATGGTGGTAGCAGTGCTAAAAATAAACAATAACATTCATACCCATATGCTAATTATTAGTTCCATCTTATTACCATTGGAATAGTATCAGTCTGTATGTAATGTTCAGCCTTTCAACTTTCTTCCCTTTTTCCTTGTTGCCTGTAAGGTTTTCCCACCTGAGAGTCAGTGTTGTTTAAAAAAACTTGGGAGAGCTGAAGAGGACATATATTTTTGTGAGGTTGTGTTGTGGCAAATAAATGATTTTTTTGTTTTAAGAAATATGCTTTGGATCCCTCTGCTGCAGAACACAGTATTTTCCAAACACAGGAGTTACCAAAGTCAGTAAATATTTACACGAATAGTTAATGTCTTTAAAATATTAAATTTTCCAATTGAAGTACAAGCTATGACTCTCAATTTGCTTTTTTATATGTATCAGTAATTTTTGCAATCTTCAGCATGTAGGTTACACATACATCTTATGCAGGTCATTCCTAAATATATCATATTTCATTGGTGTTGTTCTTAGTAAGTCCTCTTTTGAAAAATCTACTTGTTTATGTTTATTTGGGGTGTGCCTTGAGTCAGGGTAACCGAGGAAGGTGAGTAGGAGATGATGTGGCGACAGTCCTCTCGCATCAGCCATGTGCCCTGGCATGAAGCTGTGTCTGCCAGAAGGAAGAGCTTCTTTTTCTAGTCACACAAACATACCTTCTGAACCCCATGTCACGTGTGTGCATGAGTGTACGTATGTATGCGTGTTGCAGGGTGTTAATCTGTACTACTTATAACTTAAATGTTCACTTTTACATATTTATTTTCCTTTTTAGCTACTTTCACAAACAATACTTTAAATTATTTTTAATTATTTTTTTCCACTAAAACCTAGCACACTTGTTCAGAACAAAGGTCCACTGAGACAGAAATACTAGATGGTGCTGCTTAGTTTCTGGGCATTACTATTTTGACTTGTCAAGACCTTCTATTTATAGTTAATAGTACCTTGAAGGTAAAAGTCAAAACCAGATGAAGAAGACAGAAGTATTTACAAGAATGACTAAACCTACATTCTCAAATCAGAATTGAATTCAGCTTAGTATAAATATTTCTATCAAATAAATTATAAAGATGTGTTTTACAAAATTCCCTGTGAACACTTAGTTTTTTTTTTTACTAATTTCATACCCAGTAATGTGTTGATTAAAATTAAAATGTCATTTGCAAACAGCAACAATTTTTCTATACTCTTCTAATCTTTTCCAATTCTCTATCTCTTTTTCTGTTGGAGGTCTTATTACATTTGTCAGAATAATGTTAAGTAACAGTGAAATGCAGCATTTCTCTTTCATTTCTGAATTTAATAGAACAGCCATGTTTTACCTTTAAATATTTTCCATTCTGTATGCTTTAAATGGAGCGGACCTTCAAACACACCATGCAGCAAAATCCTGGCTAGGAGGAAGCACTCTGTCTCTGATACTCCCAGACTGTTGCCTTGGCTGTTTACTATCATCACCAGCTCTAAGCACCAGCTCAGGCCCTCTTGTCTATACCTGTTATTAAGGTTCCCACTCACAGGTCATCCCAGTGACCTTTCTGACTTTGCTGCTTTCATTATATAACCCCACTATCATCATTCCATCTCCAAAGTTACTATTGCTGTGAAGCGTGTTACACTGTGCTCTAGCTATGATGGCTATTCTTCACATCCTGGTTCTGCCAGTTACTAGCTGTCTGATCTTGAACAGTGAATTAGCCTGTCTATGCCTCAGTTTTCTTGTCTATTTAAAAGGCATAATAATAGTTCCTATCTGTTAGATTCCTAGAGGCTTAAGCAATAATTTGTGTATAGTACATAATTAGTGCATGGCCTGCAGTATATTCTATATACAGTAGACTCTTGGTTAACCAGCATCATGGAGATTGGTAGATGCCAGGTAAATGTAAGTGAACTCTTTATTAACTGAAACTCAAGCAACCTGGCACTCTCAAGCAACCAGCAAAATCTCAACCAACCAACAAAATCTCAAGCAACCGGCAAAATCTCAAGCAACTGGCAAAAAAAATTGCCAGTGCTTAATTTCACTAGCTAGTAGGGAAATGCAAATCAAAACCACAATGAGATACACCTCACACCTGTGAGAATGGCTATTATCAACAAGACAAGGAATAACAAGTGCTGGAGAGGCTGTGGAGAGAAAGGAACTCTGGTACACTGCTAGTGGGAGTGCAAACTGGTACAACCACCGTGGAAGGCAGTGTGGAGTTTTCTCAAAAAATTAAAAAGAAAGTTTACCGTATGACCTGGCAGTCCCTCTTCTGGGTTTCTACCCCCCAAATTTAAAAGCCTTAGTCTCCAAAGATATATGTACCCCAATGTTCATTGCAGCACTAGTCACGGTGGCCAAGTCATGGAAACAGCCAAGTGTCCTTTGATAGACAACTGGATGAAGAAGCTATGGTACATATATACAATGAAATATTAATCAGCCATAAGAAAAGATGAAATACTGCCCTTTACGACAACCTGGATGGACCTTGATACCATCATGCAAAGCGAAATAAGCCAGACAGAAAAAAACAAGAATCACATGACTTCACTTTTATGTGTAACTTAAAACTGAAAGCAACAAAGAAGCAAAAACTCATGGACACAGTAAATAGTTCAGCGGTTTCCTGAAGGTAAAGGGAGAGGGGGTGTGGAGGAGAAGGAAGAGGGCATCAAATACATGGTGATGAAAAGAGCACTGACTCTGGGTGGTGAACACACAATGCAACACACAGATGATGTACTGTAGTATTGTACACCTGGGATCTATGGAATTTTTACTGACCAATGTCATCGCAATAAATTTAACAATAAAAAATATTTTTGCCAGTTGCTTGAGAGTCTCCATTGCTTGGGTTCCAGTAAACAGAGAGTCAACTGTATATAATACACATATATTATATACATATTATTTACTAAATGGGGAAAAGAGAAAGTGATCCTTCCCACTTCTGAGCCAGACCTACCCTAGAGCTGCTTTTTTATACCACCCTCAGTTTTCCCATAGCCTGTCCTTGGCTTTCCTACAAATCACCACGCGGAATTTCTTGGTCAGCTATTCTCTCCATATCAGCATCCAGTCAGCCACATTTCCCTTTACATTCCCAACCATTTTCACAACATCACCCCCACAGAAATATATGGGCACACCGGGCTTCATTGGAGCTGAGAGAGTTGAGAAAGTAGGTGGTAGAGAAAGCCAAATCAACAAAACAAAACAGAACAGAACAGAACGCGATCACATTAGAAATTCTTTTTTCTAAAAATCTTGTAATTTACCTAAATCGAAGACTCCAAACATTACTTAGGTTTCAGACCAAGTCTTTAGGCCCAGATAACTGGTCCACCGAGTGAAATACAATAAATAAGCGACATTTACAAAGCTATAACGTTTTCCTAGCGCTCTTCTAAATGTCTTATATCTGTTAGTTTATTTACTCCTTATAAGAATCCTGGGAGTTCCCTGGTGGTGTAGTGGCTTAAGGCTTCGACACTGGCACTGTCAGCACTGCAGCCTGGGTTCGATTCCCAGTCAGGGAGCTACCCACATACCATAAAGCAAAAAATAAAAAAATAAAAATAAATAAAAAGAATCCTATGACATAGATGCCATTATTATCCCCTTTCCAATAATAACAAAACTAAGGCATATAGTGACTCTCTCAGGGCACATAGCAAGTATGTGGTAGAGGCAGGATTTGAATCCAGGTAGCTTGGCTTTAACCGCTATGTTTAACTTAACAAATAGAGGATCAGTTGATGAGTAATATATTTCAAGAGTACCCTATTACAGTGAAAACACCCTTTTTGAAAGGAATTTATGTAAACTCAGATAATTTATTCTAGAAAGATGAACAATAGGGTCTAATTTGAAGGGCATATGGGGGAGGGGACAGCGGATTGAGGGGAGGAGCTGATAAGAAGTGAAATGGCAGAAAATGAAATTTTGTAATTTTGGTTCTGTCCTTGCCTTTCTACCACTGTGGGCCAGTATCCAAGAAACGTTCTATTGCTACCTTTACCCCACCTCTCTTAAATTTCCAGCCATTGTTCTAGTCCTTAATAATTTGGACAGGTGTTCTCAGAGCAGCGTCTGGATTACAAACAATGGATAAACCTGAAATTCCTGATCTCATTCCAGACCAGACGAATCTGTCCCGGGACAGGAGGAGAGGAAGAATCAAGGAACATGCATGTTTAGCAAGACCCACAGGTAATATTATGCACCTCAAAGTTTGGCAACTACTCCTTTCGACTGTTCTGCATGTGCATGTTTTGTGTTGACCTGCAGTACTAAAATCACTGCAAAGTGATTCTCCTTAGCAAGCTTGTACAGTCCCGAGTACCAGAACACCAACACAAACAATGAGCTCGTTTACCTTCCAGCTCAATTTTTCCTTTGATGTGGTGAACACACAGGAAAATGCGAACATCTTTTTTCCTGAGAAAGAGAGGCGAAGTTATACCTCAAAAATATTGGTATAACTAACCTAACTCTAAGAAACCTATAGGCAGAGAGCTTTACCAAAACAAATCCATTAGTCTACTCTTAGAATATCTTCTGCTGGTATTTCTAGATGCTCCAAAGTATCTTACTTTATTTATGTAAGAAATGTCTGTAGAAGCATCTCATTGTGAATCATCACAATCTAGTATTTTGTTTTGGAAGTAGGATTTGTGGTTTAAAATATAGTTTCAAATGCCAAGCTGTAAAAATGATTCATAAGTATAAATACCTGTTGGTAAGTTCAGTATCATATTATGATTCTACCACTTATCATAGTACCAGGACACATCAGATCATCTAAAGCATAATTGAGCTAAAAGAATGTCTCAAATCTGTAAGTTGATGGAAATTAAAGAGTTAAATTGAATAGTCAAATAATTTTTCCACATTAAATTTTATAATCATATCTGTTTTAATTGTATAGTAGTTAATTTATTTCATATAATACAGTCACTTCCTTGTTCTTTACTTTAACATAAGATGACAGCATTCTCTTTAAGACTTGCAAGTTTTAAGATAGTAAAGTAAAACTGGAGAATATTTATTTGGCTTTATCCAGTCTTGAATCGTTTTGGGAATGCTGACAAATTTAGTCCTCTTCTGTTTGGTAGCTGGCTCTTCCAAGGCATATTTGAACAAGCTTCTACCGGTATCATTAGTGCTTATCCCAACTCAAAATATGAGTCAGTCTGTTTGTACATGTAGAACAAGTTTTAGTTTCTTGTTAAGTAACAATCACACAGAGCATTTCTCACTGTGGATTGACTAAGAATTTGCTGATCCAAATTAATGAAAGTCATTAGAAGATACTACCGAGTGCATCTTTGAAGTTCACCTCTTCAATGATGTTCGTGTTAAGAGAGTATCCCAGGGTCTGTTAATTACAATGATATCTTACACTATCAAATCATCTTTCATTAGAGATCTTAAAAGGATTCTACAAATACTAATTTCATCTTTTCCTGAGATATGTAGGGATAGCAATCACATGGGATTAAGCAAAGAGTTGGAGAACAACTCCAACCTGTTCAACCCTTGACAAACTGCATGGATGAGAAGCCAAAAGTAAGCTGTCTGATCAGTAGTCAGCACAATGTCATGCAAGACTGAACTTCACCTCAACTATTGTCCTGGCAGAGTTAAAGAAATCCTCTTTCATTTGGAATTTTGACAGAATCTCAAGTGAATTTAAGTAAAAATATATCCTATATAAAAACAAAAAAAACTTCACTTCTTGAGTGGATGTTGATATAAGAAGTTAATAAATTCTTTCTCATACTCTGCATAGAGATATGGGCCATGAGAGTTAGAAATAAAAAAATGCAATTACAGTGATCAAGTCCCTAAGCTATAGTGCTCCTAGCTAGGACTTTCTAGTGGCTTAATAGTGACTTTAAGCTATGGTAACTCGTGGGCCAGGTTTGCCCAGACAGTCCCAGTTATACCTTTCATTGGGACATAATTATACATCTCCATTAATCTCAAAAGTATTCTGGATTGGATGAGATATATACAATCACTAAGATCACTTTAACTTAAGTGCATAGTTCTATACTTAAAAGAACTTCCTTTAAAAGAAAGAAAATAGAAAGTCACAGTGAGTCAAGAGAAAATGCTCAACCCTGCTTATCTTCTCTAAGCATTAAGTTTCTCATAAGGAATACAGATAATGAAACCTCATTCATAGTGTTGTTGAGGATTAAATACAGTAATATAAGTAAAGTATTCCTCCAACACACACCCACTTTGAAGGGCCTGGAACATGGTAAGCTCTCAAGAAGTTGAAGTCTCAGTCCATTCATTTCCCCTTTCCCTTGATCACACCAAAAGAAAAGTCTTAAGATGAATTTCATTGTTCCAAAATAATGGTGAAGAGTTAAAACATCTTCACCTTATAGAGTCTTCAGTGGCACAGGAATTTTCATACAATTCCAGGAAGTCTCAAAGTCCCTAACACTCCTTGTTTTAAGGACTGTATTACGGGAAGATGAGAGCTCAGTTCCACCTGACAAGGTGTTATATCATGTGACCAGCCTGCAGATAGATGATAGGGGCTCAAGGACCAAATGGAGCCCAAACTTTCATTTCAAATTAATCTCAAGTAAACATAAAAAAGAAACTTGTAATTAAACAGTCTAGATGCATTTCTCGACAAGGTACTGAGTTCCTTGTCACTAATGAGGGCAAATATGGGTGTGGGTTAATCATTTGATCAGAATATTATACAGGAGGGCTCCATTTCAGAGTGGGGTGAGCTCAGTACTGGGAATGTCTTCTTCCCTATACATAGCACTCACTGTGGTACTTTGCGATTCTGAGAAAACAGATCTAGCCTATATTTTTCTTTTTCTGGACTTCTAATGAAATATATGATTTAGTCCTTATTGTTTTCTTCATGTTGTTATGCATATTGACTAAAAGGGAACATGCCCTGCACTCGTTTTGACTTTCCTGTATCAGATACTGAGTGTATAGTGCATGCTCAACAAGTACTCACTGATGAGAAATGCAAAAACATTCCTGCAGAGATTTTCCCATGCCTGTCATTAACACAAATTGACACCGTAGTCAGCATCACCTGTGGCCATGCAGCATATTTTTCATATCTTCACACAAGGCAAATAACATGGCATTCAAAAAACTCAAGAAATGTAATGAATCTTTGATCATCATTCAATTTTTGACTTAAACTACAAAACTCTGTGTCAACTAGGCTGATAAGTGAAAACACAATATACTTAAACATCACTATAAAGATGACGAGTGAAGCCTGATAACTAATAAAAATACAAATAAAATAATTATAATTGTTCAGAACATAAGACATCTCAGGATATTTTGTTGTTTGAAAGTTTGAAAATACTTGATAGATTAGGTCAAATATAAACCCAAACTAAGGTTATAGATAAAATTGGATGAAAGTGACCAATTCTAACAAGAACATGGGTCATTTCAAATGTTAAAAATAATACAATTAACTAATAGATAAAATCAATTTAAAATGAAGAAAAGCATATCTAACATACTATCAGAACTTACAAATATATAAATAATAAATTTGGCTTACTTGGGAAGCTTTTTCCAAAAACACTGGTATTTTGAACTCAAAATAAAGTATAAAATTTGGTCTATAAGAAATTGAGGTATGCAAATATTTACATTTATGCAAAATGATAAATACAAAACATATTTAGTAATGACTATTGAAATCTACTGTCGTATCTATTATCTCTCTTTCAGCTTAATCTTTAGCTTCCTATTTTTGCCAGCTCATACCCAGCAATGAATACTTGTGTGAGACTAGTTAGTAATAAAATTGCTTCCGCCAACCCCTCTCCCCAAACAAGTGTGTTCTATGAGAAAGTTACATAACATGGATGTTCCCTGAATGGTAAATAAAATCTAAGACATTTTGAATTTTTATTGGATTAAAACACTTTTGGTTACAAGTTATAGAAAACCAGTTCAAATGGGGTTTTGAGGCCAAAAAAATAATGTTTATTGGCTCACAAAAACAAAGAACTGAGACTAAGGAGGGCAAGGGAGATCCCAGGCTGATGGGATAAGGACTTGAACACTGCCAGGACTCCCTCTACCTTGCCCTAGTTTTTGTCTCTCTATTCACCTTCACCCTCTACGGAAGACTGTCTGGTGCCTTCACTAACAAGATGAGTTTTTTCCTTTAACTTCCATTGTAATTAATCCCAAGATCTTGAGCAGCTACTTGTATTTCTCAGTCATGTGTGCACCCCTCTAGCTGAGTGAGAGGAATACCATTTGTAAGATCTCTCTCTCTCTCTCTCTCTCTCTCTGAGAACATGGGCTTAAATGGAAAGAAAGATGAACTCCTAGAGGAACAGGATGCTGCTTCTAGGAGAATGAAGGCATGTTAAGCAGAGAATGTTGTTGTCCTCTGTACATAATGACTGTTCTTGGGGGCCAAGGTATCTGGCTCTGGTCATTTGGAACCTCAAAATGTGACACAATCAGGAACATTTTTCTTATTATTTTAATTATGTAACATGTTGAAGCAATTATCAGGGGCACAATTAGCAAGAGAATGGAAAAGATCTTGGAATATTGGAGTTTATAAAATTCTATGTGAAATGTATCCTCTACCCTTGAAGCTTGGCTTATGATTTTGTTTGGTACCCATGATGCCATTTGATCAATAACATGGTCTGAGATGCTGTGGTTTCTGGGTTTGTTTGTTTGTTTTTAATATTATTCTTGGCCACCAATCAGCTATAGACATTCTTATACCACTAATAAAAAACAAGTAGCCTTCATTAATTCTTATTGTGTATTTATTCAAGATTTTGTCAGAACATTGAATTCTCATTTTAATATCTTCCAACATTTATTTTGATCATGGAGTCAATTGTATATTCCTATGTAAAAATGCAGTGGGCATGACTTTTAATAAATGCAGAGGCTCACTTATATACATCATAAATGAAATAATGACAGCAAAGAGTCTTGAAAGAAACAGATTGAAATTGAAAATTATTAGACTTTTTCCAAGTTAAAATTTTAAGATTGTATTCCTTAAGTAGCTGGATACTTTAGCTAGATACTTTAGCTCACTTTCTGTTGAACCATCTTGGCAAGCAAACACATACCTATTTATACCCACTATTTCTCAAACATTGATTCACATGCATGATTTTAGAAACACCTGCAGAGTTTTTTTGCTTGTTTGTTTGCTTTTAATATACTACTGAATGAGACCAACCTTACCAGATTCTAAGTCAGTAGGTCTGTGTTGGGTTTTTTAACTGTTTTATTTTATTTGTTGGAATTTTTTTCTTTGTTTTTTTAATCTCAGGCAATTCAGATGTGTTGCCATTTTGGGAAACCATGAATTTAAACAGAAATGCCTAATCTTTCTGTAGATTTTATTGCTAACAATTTGCAAAACCTATCCATTTTATATAACTCATGAAATAATTCTGTTCTTTAAAAAATCAGAGTATTAGCAGAGGCAACTGGATTTCTTCCCTACCAAAAACCCAACTTTTTTTATAGTAGATAAGGTCTCTATTTTTCTTTTCTCACCTATAAAATGAGGGGTTTAAGGAGATAGGTTTCTTTAAGTGATGAATATATTTAATCTAGCTAATCCTATAGATCTAGATATGAAAAGAACTGTGAGTAGAAATGTTTATTACAAATTTCCTAAAAAAATATGCAGGTCACATAAAATGCTAAAAAAAATGTAGAACAAACAAAAACATCATAAATAAATTAGTTTAGTTCTTGAATTAAAAAAAATTTTTACATTCATAGCTCAACCTACCTGAAAAGGCCAACATTACAGTCTTGTAACGATTTAAACTGCCTTGGTCAGCATTTTCATATAATTTCATTGCCAATCCAGAATAAGCATGGTGATGCCTAGAAAGTAGTTGTCAGTATGCTGAGGTTGGGCAAAGACCGGTTTCCAGGGTGGGTGGGGTGAACCTTTTTCTTTTTTTTTTTAGTGAAATGTCACGCCTGTCTGATTAGGACTCTGTGAATCACTCTGTATTTGGCATACTTTCAACTGAAACACACCTTTGCTTTCCTTTAGTCTCTCCCTCACTTATCATCATGGGAAAAGATAAAATTTACAAAGTGTAGGTTAAGATACTACTTCTCAAAAGAAACATCCCATCTCAGAAGCATATAGACCTTCAGCTTTGCAGAACCTTGTATCAGTTGACTTATCTTCAACCTAAAAATACCATTTGTGATAAAAGGCTCTAAATTATTGTATCACTCTCTTAACTTTTTTTTATTCTTAAACTGTACCATGCATATTTACTTTCTGTCCTATTGGGTAATGGTTATATTAGATGGTCATTGCTATGATTTCAGGTGGCAATATTGCAAATCATTTCCTAAACTTTTGCCATTATTTTTGTCTTCATTCACTCGCACCCTTAAACACCCACAGCAGTAATATATTCTCCTATTTAACGTTGTTATGCGAATAGCAGCCCCACAGTGGAGAAGAGTATTGCCGTGTGTTTTATTTAAGGTAAATATTAATAAATAAATGTTTAATACATAAATAATTAAATATTTAATAAATAATAGCTTCATTTAAGTAAATTCTACAAGATGTTACTTACGTTGTCTCGACTTTTCATTTACTTTGAATGAGCGTGAAAGTCACTTCCTTTCGAGTTATTCAACAAGAATCAGATGCCTGATTGCAAATTTAACTTTGGACCTTGACTAAATTGCCCTACATAAGACAATCACACTGCAAATGTTCCCTCCCACACCTTGATCCTGCTGTGCAGATCTAAGATTTCCTCTCATGACATCAGAGCAGCTCTGATATCACCAGCTCCTCCTTTACTCTCTCGAGTCTTTATTCTTCAAATCCAAATATCTCCCTCATGGGAAGAGCTCAGAAATTTAACACCTGACTTTTAGATCTGTAAGAGCAGATAAAACTTGATTTTCTTCCAAGACTCCAGCTGAATTTTGATGCTTCTTTCATCAGTGATTGAGTTCATTATGAAGCTTACAAAGTCGTGACAAATCAAGGGTTGCCAAGTAAGAGAATGAGGTCACCTATCTCACCTAGCAAAAAAAATTCTGTTGTCACATTCAAACCCATCTTGGGGTATGGATCTAGTAGTCTGGTCAAAATAAAAATACACATTTACTAAATGTACCTCCCATCATAAAAATCCTTCCAAAAGCAAAACTTTTAGACTACATGAAAGCTAAAATATCTGACACATGAATAAAGTACATGTGTCAACCTTTAAAACTAAAATAAAAAATTTAGGTGTGTGATTAATATTTATGTGTAATGCAGGTTAAATTTCTGGCTTGCTGTCAATACCTATTTTCTAAAGAGTGAAGCAGAAATCAAGCTATCACAGCAGCCTCCATTTCTCTCCCAGTTGTCCTGCTAGAGATGGTTTCTGAGCACTAATCTATGCAAAGTTCCCCACCCTTGTACCTACGCCTGTAGCTCCTCCATGTTGAGACTTGCTGCATTAGTCTTCCGAGGTCAGACCAAATCAAGGCGAAAGTCCTGATTACTGGCTGAGATAATTTGAAATAACTTGATTGTATTTTGCAACTTCCCTGCTGGGTGGTGGTTTTGGTGGTGTAGTCATTGTAATTGAGGGAGGAATCCCATAATGCCTTCCTAGAGATTGGTATCCATATCTAAAACCCTCATGTTTACATTACCACTATTAGATTTGTCTGGAAAGTTTAAACTCTGCAAACTTTAGCAAGTCTCTTATAGTGAGAGTTTGACAGTTGTTTACATTAGACCTGACCCACAGTTCATGGGGGTGGTTCCCTGGCTAGGAATCAGACCCAGGCTGCAGCGTTGACAGCGCCGAAGCCTTAGCCACTACACCACCAGAGAAAACCCCTGACCCACAGTTTAGCAAAGTTACTTTATTACCTCCTGAAGGAAACAAATCTCATAGGTGAATGCTTGATATTATAAAAATGCAAAATACACAGGAAGAGAAGCTGGTGTTGAAGCTACCACCATCTGTCACTCTCACTACTTGAAGAAATTTCTGGCCCTTTATGCCATGGGTTCTCAGGGTGTTCAAAGTTAAGTGTCCTATTAAAGTTGTACACATATATAAACTTTATTTTAAAGTTTAAAATGAAAGCCAGGTCTTTGTACCGTTTTTATTTCAGGAAGACGTTTTTCGTTCTCATTTTAAATTTCTGGAGTTGTTCTAGCTTATGAATATCTGAATATCCTCATTCAGATAGTTATTATGAAATATTTTGAAAACTTGAATGGAGAAAGATTTCCAATCTTAGAAGGGTAGAAAATATCAGTGGCTAGACTTTCCCCTTGTGAAAAATCAAGGAAAAGAGACTAGGGAGTCAATACTTATTTTTTTCTTAGCATCAGATATAAGCCGGTCTATAATTTGAGAGTGGTTTTAGAAAAGTGTGACATAATTTAATTTAAAAATGGTTAGAAAATTCACCCAGCCTTCTTACCTTAATTGTGGCAAAAGTAGGCATTAAACTAGAGAAGTTCACTGCACTTAAAAATGAAATTAGACTATATTATTTAAAATCTCCAGAACAAACTGAATTTTTCAAACACCACGGGAAAAGAGGGGGAAGTATTCGTATCTGTGTTCATCTGCCTTTAAACTATGTGTTCTACCATAATACAAGTTTGTTGTTTTTTTTTTTTCTGGTGGACCTAACTACATTATACTTAATAAGATTTTATAAAAATTCAACTGAAACAAACGGAAAAATAGTGTCTTATCTTTAAATTTTCTAATAAGCAGCAGGGCAAAGGAAGAGGTTCTTGATAAGTATGAAATCTCCATGCAAAGCAGAATCAGCCATAAAAATTATTCTAATATAGCTGCATATTTTACTCTAATGTAGCTGCATAATTTAGTCACAGAATTAAGATTGTCCAAGTATGAACAGTTTAAAAAACTAGCTCAAGTAAGATGAGAACATTGACTTTTCTTTGCTTCCATTAGAAAATAGTGATCAAAGGTCAAAGGCATGCAAGAAGATAGAACAGCAGTCTCAAACATTTCTTAAATCTTACTGCTCCTCACATGAAAATTCATGTCCGAATTGTGAAAATGGCAGATGTACTTATACATATGTATATTCTATAAATTCGTATAAATGGTTCTGAATTAAAGGTCCACACGTTTGTCTCATATTACGTAACTCAGTAAATCAATTGCAGGTGTAATTGTTTCTTTAATAAAATATTGTTTCAATACAATTATATTGAACTATTAATAATAGGTAAAACACATGATCAAGCCTTACCTAGAAAATGTCTAATTTTGAAGTGAATTTACTACATGTTCAGTACTGGTTTTAACAATTTCCATTCACGATGATATCTAATCCTCAGAAGAATCCTGTGAGTTATATCTATTTAATAGTGAGGAATCTGAAATACGGAGGTTAAGTACCTTGCTTAGTTCGCTCAGTTAATAAAAGATGGAGCCAGAATTACTATTCAGACATTTTGCCCCCAGAAATATGCCATTCCGGAAGGTAAGTGTTTCTGAGAGCCAGCTTTCCCCAGGGACACACCCATACTTATTCGGATAAGGTAGACATAGTCTGTTGTGAGGAATAAGCTGGGGCTCAGGAACCTGGACTCCGTTGACATGAAAGCAATTGCTGTGTTCTTGGTACGTTAGAAAGACCATGAGTGCTTAGACAAGCCTGATTGTCACCAACTCCCTCTGTAATCTTGAGCAAGTTGCTTAACTGTTCTGGGTTTTGGTGTTCTTTTCCGTAAAATGAAGAGTACGTGTGGCACCGTGTGCAGGGTTGTCGAGAAGATAAAATGAATATGAAAGCACTTCCAACTCTGTCATTCTATATATGCTTGTATCTCTCCTTCCTTGTGTTCTAAAGGTGTCATGCTTGCTGGTTTGGGAGAGAGAAATGAAATAAGTACCTGCTGAACTCGCATGGCCTCAGACATTGCAAGAATGTAATATTTCAGGTACAAGGACTGAAAACTACTTCTTTTCTCAAGCAAAACTATCTATAGACTCTTGGGCCACTCTCCCTGCTCAAGTCCTCTCCTACTCTTTCGAGTATACTTTCTCTACAATAAACTATCTCTTTGCTTCACCTCCAAATTAAAAAAAAAAAAAGAAATTATCAACAAATGACACAAATTATGAATACTTTGGGGGAAAGCATATTCTACAACCAGAAAAGCCACATCCTCTCAGTATACCTACCAGGTATTTTATCAGTTCCTAAATACTACAAGGGCTATCGGAAAAAATCCAGCCATAAATACTTCTGTTTTTTCATATTCCATGGCTGGATACTTTCCTAACAGTCCTCGTATGTCTTGAAGTATTTCTAAATGTAATGGACCAAACACAGTGTTCATGTAATTTATACTTAGAAGTTGATCATATTTAAGCCCTGTAATTCTAGAACGTTCCTGTCAAAACTTTTAAACAGAAGAGCCATCTACCGTCACGTTTAATATTGCTCATTTTCATAAGTTGGCACAAACCCTCAGAACAAGCAGAAATACTTATCATTCAAAATCAAGAAATATACAGATAACAATATGCATGTTTGTAGTATTATGATTGAATACAATTTGCTGGAAAGCTCTGCTCATAAATTCCATTTTCTTCCTGAGAAGTTGGCTTCATAAACTGTTGATGTATACTTTTATGTAGGCATTTACTCATTCAACAAATACTTATGGAGATCCTGTGTGCCAGGGATGGAGGCAGGCCCTTAGATACAGTGGTGAGCAGTAGAGAGCTGTGAGCCCTGCCCTCAGGAACAAGGGTCTTGTGGGAATTGGGGGGGTACATAAATAACACTGAGGTATCTGTGCGAGGCGGGCCCTGGACAGAAAAGGGGGATAGGCACCAGGAGCATGCACCAGGGACTCCAAACCAGACTTCAGGAATGGGGTATTGGAAAGACAAGATGGTGGGGATGACCTCCTCACTACGCTCTGAAGGAAAGGATGAGCAAGGGCGGGGGAGGTGTGGAGGAAATAGCACGTGTCTGCAGGACAGGCATTGAGAGGCTTCAACTGGCTGGGTCTGACTTGAACACAGAATTTGAGGTGGAGAGTACCAAGAGAGGAGGATAAACAGCTAAAGGAAAGCCAGCTTTGCAGCGTATTTCTAGCAATATTTAAACATTTGGGCTTTCTTCTGAGGGCAGTGGTGATGACATTTAGAAAGCACCGACGTCCACCTTGAGGTTCACATTTCCTGACTAGACTAAGTTTCCATAATTGGGAGGCTTCACTGAATTGTCTAGCATCCTTCCATATTGGATGTCTTTGTTAGAAGACATGGGTTATGGTCACTGCAGTCTTTTCACGGGCAAAAATGAAAAGCATCTTTGTAGCAACTATCAGCTTTTCAAAATGCTTATTGGCTCCAGTAAGAGAGGCTGCGTCACCTTCAACCCACCCATATTTCCTCCCACTGTTGCACATCTTTGGCCGTATCTAGGGTTCGCCTGTCTCCTGAGCACTGTGCTCCTTGCAAGGGAAGCAGAGGAATGTTCTAGATGTTCGGTACTATGGAACTGAGCAAATCTATAGAAAGTTTCTCAAGCCAAAATGACTGTCTCCAACCCAGGCTCCATCATCCCATTTCATAGAGTTTGAATATGTGTTCCTTTTGACATTGAAATAAATGTTGAGTGGTGGCCTTGATTCATACTTCATTGTGTCCTTACATCATGTATAGCAAGGGCATCAGGCTCAAAAGTGAAAAGACTTGAACGTTAATTCTAGTTTTACTACCTATCAGTTCTATGATCCCAGCAAAGAGGCACATTTCCTCCCTCTATGAAACTGGAGTCACACTCCTGCCTCAACGGTTTTGAAAGGATATATGAGATAAGTATAAAAAACATAAAAGTTCATAACAGCTGTCTTTTGTTGAATATGCATTATGTCTGGCTCCGTTATGTATTTTATTTAATCCCCATAGCATGCCTGTAATAGGTATCACTTTTCACTCTCTGTGGGTGAGGAAAGTAAGGCCTGAAGAGGTTAAGCAAGCTGCTAAGCTACATAGCTAAGTGGCAGAACTGGATTTGAACCCAGTTCTAGCTTATACCAGAGCCATGGTCTCCATTCCAATGGTCCTCTCTCCTCGTGCTTCGTATTTCTTACATATCAACCACCTAGTGCTAGAGTCTATCATTTAAAATACTGAATTCAAAAACAAAACATTTTTAATCACAAACACCTAAATACATACTTACATACGTGTCATGTACCTAATTTTATAGGAAACACATTTTTGCCATGTAATTAATTCAAGTACTAATTCTGCCCCACCCTGCTATTCTGTGTGCTGCGTTCCCGATTCCATCTTCCGTGTTCCGGAGGTGTGCACTCCTGCTCGTGGTTGCTCAAGGGAAACAGACGCAACTGCTCTGTGCCTCTCACCCCCAGTGCAGGAAGCAGCCGGTGAGTAATGGAATGACTCAAGCCAGCACGAGAAGGAAGCAGGGCCCTCTCAAGAGCGCCTCAATAGAGAGAAAGACACTCAAGCCCGTTTCAGTAACTGCAAATGATTTTACTGGGAGCGCCCCACCCAGCTAGGTCCAGCAATCGCCCATTTGTCTGTCTCCGTGCTGCCCCTCCCGGGTCTCCACCCTCCTGCCCGCCCCGCCCTTCCCAGGCACCTCTCTCCTTTTATGGTGATTGCGGCTCCCGGGCCCACAGCTCACACACCACACCCTGTCTACTCCACGGGCTCTGACTCCAGCAGACTCCCTGGGCCCCCACCCTCAATCCCCCAGCTTTTCCTTAATGAAGCCTCTCATTAATATGTTCTCCCTGACTCCTCCACAAATGGCTGCCACCTACATTCCTCAACCAGTCTTTCCGCATTTTCATTTTATGGATCCTTTCCAAACGACTTCAGATCACTAGCAAACCAGATGAACTGAGTAAACCTCCTGGAGGACGCTTCCCAAAGACAGATCATCTGAATGGGTGGCTAGACTCTTAGTCAGTCAGCTCAGTCTCACCGGACAACGTGAATGAGGCACAAAGTCCACCATCCTCGTGTAAACAGTCCCCGACTACTGATTCACAACCAGGCTGGTGCTTATGTCCTTAGAGTAACCATAATAGTAACAAGAATCATAGGCAATAACTTCCATTTATTGGTCCAGAACTCGCTGTGTGGCAGGTGCCTTTCATGGAGTTGTTCACTCAGTCCTGGTGACGATCCCGTTTGGGTCGGTATTCTTACCCCAGTAGATAGATGCGCAAACCAAAGCAGAAAGAAATTCGGACGCTCCTGTGTGGTCCTGTGGAATGACGTGACAGGCACAGAGGTGAACTCAGCCTCTCTAAATGTACAGCCTGCTCGTGCTGCCCTCCAACACCTGTTACTGGTACCTCCATCGTCTCCATCACGAAGATGGAAAATGTCCTAGGCACTGGTGGTTCCTCCTTCGTCATCCCCCTCATCCAACAACCCCTTCCTAGAATCCTATAGATTTAATCTATTGAATGCTTTTACACTGTCTCTTTTTATTTCTTTCCCATTATAGTCACGCTAGTCCAGCCCTTCATTACCTTTCTCCTAAACTACAGCAACATGCTTCTGATTGTTCAGACAGTCCTCCTCCAGACATTGTCGTATTTCCCCTAAGTGGTCCTAGAATATCACACAGGAGGTTTGGGACAGAGACCTACCATACAAATAGATTTAGGATCAGGACTCAAATGCCTAGAAGGACCTCAATTCCAGAAGAAGAGATGCTGGGCAGGAAAGGAAGGCAAAGCTTCCTGCAGAGAGGTGAGAGTACTGAGGGCCAGGAATAGTGCAGGACCGGGAAGCGTGTCGAGAAGAAATGGACTCATCCACGAGACATTGTAGATATAGGACTGGGGCATCTCAGTGACAAATAGGGGTGAAGGAAACAGGGAAAAAATGAATCAGAGATGGTGTGGCTTTGAGTCCAAGTGAATTAGAAGGTGCCTGTAACTCGAAGAAGAAACATTTCATTTAGAAAGACAGGAATTCTGCCTTGGACGTATTTTATCCTAACTTAATTTATCCTGAATCTTGAGATAAACTTTTGGTACTGCCGACATGACCTGGTATATATTTCAAAATGAATTAAGCAAATATACATAAATGTTTGCCTTATGCATCCAAGAATTGTCTCACTTTTTTAATTGCATGTTGAATCTAAAGATTAAATCCTAGAGACTATATTAAGAAGAGATCCGTGTTATGTTTCAATCAAGCTCATTGGCATATTTACAATCCCTTTTTGTAGTTTATTTCTATGATTTTCTTTGATTTTAAATGGCAGGTAGAGGGTTTTCCACCAAAAGCTGAGTGCAGACAATAATAGGTTATGAGTTGGGAAAGAAAGACCCCATGAGGCTCGTCAATAACCTCTGCACACTTTAAATGGAACACTTGCATTAATATAGATTTCAAGACTATTGATTAGTGACAGTGGAATAACTTTATAAGTAACAGATTCTAAAATGAACACTTATGAACAATAGCTCCCACCACGTTTAAAATTCCCATCATTTTATGCATTTTTGTGTGTAAGCACATTATTTAGATAATTAAAGAAGTATTTAAAAGAATTTTTGGAATTGTGAATAAAGCTTATTATAATTAAAATTTTTCACCATTGTTCCTTTGGAGAACAAGGCAATGTCAACTGACTAGCAAGCCACGTAATTCTGCAGATTATCTAGTGGCAGGGCATCACTTGAAGCATTCCTAGGTAAAGACAGCATGCTTCCAACATAGCTCACAGTTCTTTCCTACACCCACGAGCATTCTTTAATGAGAAAACAATGGGATGCCTTGTAAAACGATGGGGAGTGACAATGAATATTTGCAAGGAGGAAGAAGAATTAAGGGTAAGAACATCTTTGAATTGTATTAATATAGAGAGTGTGTTTGCTGAACATCACCAGCCCTAAAAACTATTCCAATTCCAACCACTCTTACAGCAACACAAGCAATTCACATCTTTTCTTAAAACTTTTTAACTTATCACAGCAAAATTTACCCACTGTGATTCTGAGTTCTAAGCATTTTGACAAATACAAGGAGTAATACAGCCACCATTAAAATTATGATAGAGAACAGTCCCATCACTACCACCACCCATTCCTTCATCCTGTCCTTTCGTAGGGAGCTTGTCCTCCAACCCTTGTCAACCACTAGTAAATTCCCCAAATCTACAGTTTTGCTCTTTCCAGAAAACATTTAAATGAAATCCAATGGTATGTAGTTTGGGGGTTTGGCTTCTTTCACTTAGAATTGGGTCTGGGATTTCTTATTGCTGATTACCATCAGTATTATCTCAGCATTCAAATTCTCCTGGAGATACCGTGCTTTGAGGGTGGAGACTAATATGTAGAGGATTTTTCTCAAAATCTGCTTTATCTTTAGCCTGAGGTCTTCCCTTTCTGCTGTACCTTAGAGAGGGTCACTCTCTCCCGACTCTTGAAACTCCCCCAGCCTTATTTTTACCTGTTTGCTCACTACTTGTTAGCTTGGTGGGAGGGAAGCGAAAGGGGAAGTCTCTGTTATTTTGGTTAATCCTCAGTCTTACGGAAGCACTGTGTCCCTGGATCTTGCGGATGTAGCCTCCTTGATATTGCTGTCCCAAGGTTAGAGAGTATTTTCTGTTCCCTACACACAGCTAGAATGATTTTCCCCAAGGCCTTCAGGGCAGCAGTGTTTGCTGGCCTGCAGTCTGAGGCTCTTTTTTCCGGAGGGTGGATAAACAAGATGGGTCTGTGCAGAATTCCTCCCTTTCCTACAGGGACTGCTACTCCCCTCCCCCAGGCCTATCTCATTAAGTTACTTTCTCAGGACTATCACCAATCCTTTTGTGAGGGCCAAGTAAGATTCCTGGAGAACAACCTCCAAGAAAGTGAAAACTTCCATCATATCTCTGCCCCACAGCATTTCCACCCTCTCACCAGCTCACCCATGGCTTCCACCAATTCCTTAACTAATTCATTAACTGCATTCTCCTCAGTGTGCCCAGTTGCATCAGCTGTAGGTACAAGTGCTCACATCCCTCTCTCCCTGCAAGCAATTTTCTCTTCTTACCTTTCTGGTTAGTTAATTGTTCTGCGATATCAGTTCTCTCATCGGTTTAAAAGTCATAAATTCATAGTTTGTCTGACTTTTTGTGTCACTGTTGTAAGGGTAAAAGTGTTGCTCTTTCCAGCTGTCCACACCCCCTGAGAAAACTGGAAGTCTTTATGTCTTTTCTGAGTCATCATATGCATTTAAGGTTATAGGTCTGCCCTTTGATGTTCAATACATTAGCCTTAAACAACCCATTTGTCTTAATATCTACTTTGTTTATGATCATGTAGACTAACTTCATGTGCACAGCCAGAAGCTCTTCATTACTTACAGCCATCTTTTACCTATAGAAACCTGATTACCCTTGTACATACCTTAAGTTGCTTGGTTAAAAGAGTAACATACTATGCTGAGCATCAGGAGAGCTGATTTATCTAGTCTCTTAATAACTATAGCTTACAGACAGAAATTGCTCTGTCTGTATCACCTAATATAATAGTCGAGAAGCATGGTCCAGATTCGTGGGGGCACCTCTGATCAAAATGGTCTTTGGAAAAAAAACAGTCTTTCCATCTTGTTTTTCTGCCACCGTGTAACTCATGTCATCTATGTGGTTAAAACTGGGTCATGGGCATAACTGTATCCCAAGTCATGGGAGTGGAAAAAAGAGACAGGATATTAAAGAAATTCCTTATATTTACACAAGTGAAGCAGAAGTTGTCCCCAACAATTTTACTCACGTGGCATTGCAGGAATTCACTCATATCACATTATTATCTGCAAAGACTCTGGGAAATGTAACCCTGGTCTGGGAAGCCATATACTCAGCTTACACTGTATTACAGAAGAAGGGAGAAAACAATTTGGTGGAAAGTTAATAGCTCAGACAATACTTGGCTTTCGCCATCCACCTATTTAGATGTTTCTTTCCACAAATAGAACATACTCATTCACTTTCTGAGTGAGATAATCCACAATCCAATTCAGTTATTTGATCCAGTTCCAAGTTCAGAATCTCTGGTTTAAGTTCCAGAGATCCAGCTCTCTCCATCAGTTCAGTATCTTCTCTCTCCCACACCCTAAATAAATAGTAATGGAGCAGTGCAATTTGTAATTTATAAGAAATATATATCTTTAGTCATTCAAATGACCAAAGTATATTTCTCATTTATATTTGGTTTCCATCCATGATCCCTGGCTCACGGCTCCCCAAACTCCTGGAATTTCCTGAGTAATAAGTGCAATGGGAGCATCTTTTGTCCAATCTGTCTGCTTATTCTCAGTTCCTAAAATCACTTCAGAGCCACCAAGGTGAAATGGTGTCTTGTTCATCTTAAGAAGCCCATTTCCACCAGAACTGGGGGTTTATGTTAATGAGGTTACTTTTGGGTAGCACCTAAGGATGGGGGATGGTTGTTAGAGGAACCAACCGTGAATAAAAGAATGGAATTTTCAGTTTCATCCCCTGACCTACAAAAAGGGAAAGGGGCTAAAGGTTGAATGGACCACCAATGGCCTGGGATTTAATCAACTGGTGCCTGTGCAGGGAAGTCTCCATGAAAACTGGAAAGGAGAGGGTTCAAGGAGCACCTGGGTTGAACACATGGAGGTGATGCGAGAGTGACACACCTGGAGAGGACATGGGAGCTCTGTGCCCCTTCTCACATACCTTGACCTATGCATCTCTTCCATCTGGCTGTCCCCGAATTATATCCTTCTATAA
Source organism: Lyroderma lyra (assembly GCA_004026885.1). Classification (NCBI taxonomy): domain Eukaryota; kingdom Metazoa; phylum Chordata; class Mammalia; order Chiroptera; family Megadermatidae; genus Lyroderma; species Lyroderma lyra. Next base: position 3,160 of record PVJL010001495.1, on the reverse strand, counting down.
TAAACCAGTGTTCTAGTCTGTAAAATGTTTCTCTAAGTTCTGTGAGCCACTCTAGCAAATTAATCAGACCCAAGCAGTTGGGTCATTGGATATATAGCTGGTTGATCAGAAGCACAGTCAGTCTTACAGGACTGAGCTCCTACAGGACTGATCCCATCTGTGGGATCTGATGCTATCTCCAGGGTAGGTAGTGTCAGAATTGAGTTGAATTGGAGCACATTGTTCGGTGGTATGGAGCACTGAACTCCCCACACCCACACATTAGAATTGATCCCAGCACCTTTTAAATAGGAACAGGGTAACTGTAATAGAAACTGCAATTTGGAAAAGGAAAGCATGAGAAGCACACTGGAGAGAATAACTGGAGCAATTTTCACCCCGCTAGGCAGGAGCAGTTCGTCTGCACGTGCTACCAATGGAGTGACTCCCTGGTTGGGCCAGCTGGCGGTCCCCGGTTCCACTCTGAGAGGAACTCCTTTGTCCGTGGGTTTTGCCTGCCTCTGACCTTGTCTTTTGGAAGTTTCTTATCTCCTGCCATCTGAAGGGAATGTTGGAGAGTATGCATTCCTTGAGGACTGCTTTAGGCCTCACAATTTTGTTTTTCCAGGCTGTGCTGAAGGCAAATTTTGTAACAAGTCCCTTAAAAACATAGTAATATGAAGGTTTATTTGCTTATAGTGTACTGCGTATTCCAATAACCCCATCTGAAGTTGTTGTGTGTGTAGTTTTTCATTTTGTTTTCTTTGTTGTTTTTTAGTCGTAAGCATATCTGTTTTCTGAATTCTGTGCTGTAAACTAGCCTTCTCATTTTATTGGTCTGGACATTTCCAACTACTTCACTTAGAGGTACAAGCTCAATGGAAATTCGTCTTACAAATCATCACAAGTATTATTTTCACCATGTGAGTCAGGATCACCATTTTTTCAGTCTACTATTTTGTGTCCTCACTGTATATTACCTGTTTCTCATGCTAATTCACATCTTTTTTGCTTTTGTGATGGCTGCAACCCACTTTTAGTACTAATTTCTCTAATGCTATGGGAAAAGCTAAGCTATAGTAATAGAGATCCCCAAATAGAGTGGCTTTATTAAAATAAGCATTTATGTCTTTCATACATAGCAGTCCCAAGATGAGCAATTCAAGTTTCCAGGGTAACTGCTCCACGTAGCTATCCAGGCACCCACGTTTTCCCTCATTTTGTTGTTTTGCCACATCTCAGACTTTATTCTGAACTTTATGGACAAAGTTGGCATGCGAATAAGTTTGTATTTACATTGCAGAAATAGGAAAATCAAGACAGGCAATTTTTTTTAATTATTACAGAAATTTTACACATTCTATTCACTATTGATGGTGATACTTAGTCACACGATCCGGCAGTCTCTACATGTGTGCACGTGCCCACCTTACGCTCCAAAAGAAGGAGAGAATGTTCATTATTTCCCAACTTTCTAATTGCAAAGTTTTTACTTTCCTTTTATGACCTATGGTTACCTTTCTATTTATGAGTAATAGATAAATTAATATTTCTGTTATTAATCTAAATTAAATAATTTTTATACTCCCCAGCAATTTCTCCATTTATCTCCTATGCCAAAAGAGAAGGCTTTAGAAATCCCTTTTTTTTTTTCCCTAACCGAGTCCACCCACAACTCTGGTGTTTTCCTAAACTAGTTCATAAGAGAATTAGTTCCAAGCTATTACTTAGTTTTCTCCTCATCAATGTTTCTTCTGATTAAAAATAACCTAATGTGAGATATGGAATTGTTTTGGTCCTAGAACATTTCCATTCATCCTTATCATAAAATAAATTTTTGTTGATTAGATAAATAAATTCTATTTTTCTCACTGATTTATTATGTCACATACATTATATGAGGGCTGTCCAGAAAAACATGCAGCCATAAATGCCTCTGTTTTTCATATTACATGGCTGGATACTTTCCCAACAGTCCTCATATATGTAGATATATATACAGCGGGTGCCAAAAAAAAGTATACACATTTTAAGAAAGAAAAAAAACTGTATTAAAATTATAATATTCAATATAGACAAATAAGAAAAGAGGAATACAAGTCATGTTTGACTTCTGCAATCATAAGGGATTCTCAAAGTGGTTACCATCAGCGTCCAGACACTTCTGATTACCGTGAACTACTGCTTGAGCAACACTGACCAAAGTGTCCACTTGTATCTGTGGGCATGCCATTTCAATTTCTTTCCAATGTGCCACCAGAGAAGCTGGTTTTCTACAATATAAGGTCCCCCATAGGCAGAAATCAAGGGGTGTTAAGTCAGGAAAACATGGGAGAAACTCAAACAATGTTCTCAAAATTCAAATACCACTCAAAGTGGTCTTGCACTCCTCTAACAACAACCATGCTTCTGCCGTTTTCTCTGACTGTCCTGCCTGTCACATGGTGATACTAGCATTCATATGATTAATGCCATCTTTTGAGCATGTCATACTACATATCACTACTACAACTCAATTCAATTTCAAAAAGTAATACATAGATAACATGTCTTAAAATGTGCCTACTGTTTTTGGCACCTTTGGTACTTGTTTTATATGTTATATATATATAAAATTGTAATGTATATTATAGAGAGTGAGACATACTCAGTGGATATATATAATATTTTAGTAATATCACTTAAAAACTTAAAAAATGTTATATCAGGTTATCGTTAATATTTTACTAGTTAAGTCCAGGTGCTTTTTTTCTTTCATTGATTTTGAGTGATATTTTGTATGCCATTCAAAACAAGTCTATAAATTTTTATAGGATCTTTGATTATTACTTTATTGTGATAATGCTTTATTTAGTGATCCTAATAATACAAGGCAGATCATGTTGTACTTGAGTAATAGGAATAAAATTATGTTATGTATCAAATATAGTCAAGACAACAGTAAGTGGCCAGCTTCCTTTTAAGTCTGTTTCTTTGCTTTGTTTGCAATTAGTCCTACCTATTGACCTTTTTGGCCAGTAACCAGGAGTGAGGAATTTATGATCATTTTATATGTGTAAAGAATCCTCTTTCTAAGAATTTCCTGAAAAAAGACAAACAAACATTATAATATCTTCATCTGGACAAAGAGAAAAGTAAAGCTTAGAAATGTATAAAAAATAATGATAACAAAAAAATGTGG